>WNWK01021592.1:0-33868 GCA_009830355.1 Cherax destructor
CCAGGCGGATGGATAGGGGGCAGCGGGCCTCCAGCAACAGCCTGGTTGACCAGGCAAGCACCAGACGAGCCTGGCCCATGGCCGGCTCAAGGGTAGATACTCTCGAAACTCTTCAAAGGTATATCAAAGGTATAGATAAGCAACTTTCTTATTTCATAAATTATCAACCATAACTTTTATTATGTTATTATTATTATTGCTTTAATTTGTTTAATCTGATCTAATTAATTTTATAATGAAGACAAAAGTACAAAACTATGTTCAAATTTCATAGCTTAAATACTCACCTTTACTCATTATATACTATCTACAATAATTCTTACAATCTAGTTTTAAGTTAAATTTAAGTCTGCCCAAAATGCCCTGCATACTAGGGGCTTTGGCATACACCTCATGTAATCTCAATAACCAAATGTAATTCTTTGTATCATGTCCAAATAAAATTATTATTATTATTATTATTATTATGGGAGAGGCTCTGTCAAGAAATTTTGCTGAAACCAAGAACAAATTTTGGAGGAGATAAACAAGGTAAGAAAGCCTAGAGAAGAATGGATTTGTCAGTTAAAAACAGAGTAGGGGAGTTAGTAGATGGGGCTGGAGGATTTGGGTAGATGCGGGAATATTTTGAGGAACTTTTAAATGTCACTGAAAAGGAGGCAGTAATTTCATGTACTGGCCAGGGAGGTACAACATCGTTTAGGAATGAAGAAGAGCAGGATGTGAGTGTGGGGAAGGTGCTGAGGCACCGTAGAATGAAAGGGGGTAAAGCAGCTGGAACTGACGGGATCATGGCAGAAATGTTAAAAGCAGGGGGATATAGTGCTGGAGTGGTTGGTATTTTTGTTTAATAAATGTATGAAAGGGGGGAAGGTCCTTGGGATTGGCAGGAGCATGTATAGTTCCTTTATAAAAAGGGAAGGGGGATAAAGAGTGTAGAAATTATAGGGGAATAATTTAAAAAAAAAAAAGTTAAAGAAAGTTAAAAGTGAACATAGATAAGAGTAAGGTGATGAGGGTATCAAACGATTTAAATAAAGAAAAATTGGATATCATTGGAGAGGGATTATGGAAAAGTAAATGTTTTCAGATATTTGGGAGTTGACGTGTCAGCAGATGGGTTTATGAAGGATGAGGTTAACCATAGAATTGATGAAGGAAAAAAAGTGGTGGTGCATTGAGGTATCTGTGGAGACAAAAACGTTATCCATGGAGGCAAAGAAGGGAATGTACGAAAGTATAGTGGTACCAACACTCTTATATGGGTGTGAAGCATGGGTTCCCAAATGCTGCAGCGAGGAGAGGCTGGAGGCAGTGGAGATGTCCTGTCTAAGGGCAATGTGGTGTAAATATTATGCAGAAAATTCGAATGGGGAAAATTTAGGAGAAGGTGTGGAGTTACTAAAAGTATTTGCCCAGAGGGCTGAAGAGGGGTTGTTGAGGTGGTTTGGTCATTTAGAAGAATGGATCAAAGTAGAATGACTTGAGAGCGTATAAATCTGTAGGGAAGGAAGGGTAGGGTCGTCCTAGAAAGGTTGGAAGGAGGGGTAAAGGAGGTTTTGTGGGCGAGGGCTTGGATTTCCAGCAAGCATGTGTGAGTGTGTTAGATAGGAGTGAATGGAGACGAATGGTTTTGGACATGACGATCTGTTGGAGTGTGAGCAGGGTAACATTTTGTGAAGGGATTCAGGAAACCAGTTAATTGATTTAGTTGGACTTGAGTCCTGGAAATGGGAAGTCAATGCCTGCACTTTAAAGGAGGGGTCTGAGATAGTGACAGCTGGGAGGGACTTTTCTCAGCTGTCGTATCTGAGCTCCTCTGCAAAGACAGTGATTATGTATGAGTGTGGTGAAAGTGTTGAATGATGATGAAAGTATTTTCTTTTTGGGTATTTTCTTTCTTTTTGGGTCACCCTGCCTCGGTGGGAGACGGCCGACTTGTTGAAAAAAAAAAAAAAAAAGTTTACTGAGTATACCAGGTAAAGTGTATGGCAGGGTTATTATTGAAAGAATTAGAGGTAAGACAGAGAGTAGGATTGCAGATGAGCAAGGAGGCTTTAGAGTGGGTAGGGGATGTGTAGATAAAGTGTTTACAGTGAAACATATATGTGAACAGTATTTAGATAAAGGTAGAGAAGTTTTCATTGTATTTATGGATTTAGAAAAGGCATATGATAGAGTGGATAGGGGGAGCAATGTGGCACATTTTATGGAATAGGTAGTAAGTTACTGAAGGCTGTAAAGAGTTTTTATGAGGATAGTGAGGCTCAGGTTAGGGTGTGTAGAGAGAGGAGATTACTTCCGTAAAAGTAGGTTTTAGACAGGGATGTGTAATGTCACCATGGTTGTTTAATATATTTATAGATGGGGTTGTACAAGAAGTAAATGCTATGGTGTTGGGGAGAGGGGGGGATTAAATTATGGGAATTAAATGCAAAATGGACACAGTTACTTTTTGCTGATGATATTGTGCTTATGGGAGATTCTAAAGAAAGTTGCAAGGTTAGTGGACGAGTTTGGGAGTGTGTGTAAAGGTAGAAAGTTGAAAGTGAACATAGATAAGAGTAAGGTGATGAGGGTATCAAACGATTTAAATAAAGAAAATTGGATATCACATTAGAGAGGGATTATGGAAGAAGTAAATGTTTTCAGATATTTGGGAGTTGCGTGTCACCGGATGGGTTTATGAAGGATGAGGTTAACCATAGAATTGATGAAGGAAAAAAGGTGAGTGGTGCGTTGAGGTATCTGTGGAGACAAAAACGTTATCCATGGAGGCAAAGAAGGGAATGTACAAAAGTATAGTGGTACCAACACTCTTATATGGGTGTGACATGGGTTGCAAATGCTGCAGCAGAGGAGGCTGGAGGCAGTGATGTCCTGTCTAAGGGCAATGTGTGGTGTAAATATTATGCAGAAAATTAGGAATGTGGAAATTAGGAGAAGGTGTGGAGTTACTAAAAGTATTTGTCAGAGGGCTGAAGAGGGTTGTTGAGGTGGTTTGGTCATTTGAGAGAATGGATCAAAGTAGAATGACTTGAGAGCGTATAAATCTGTAGGGAAGGATGGCGGGGTAGGGGTCGTCCTAGAAAAGGTTGGAGGGAGGGGTAAAGGAGGTTTTGTGGGCGAGGGGCTTGGACTTCCAGCAAGCATGTGAGCGTGTTAGATAGGAGTGAATGGAGACGAATGGTTTTGGGACATGACGATCTGTTGGAGTGTGAGCAGGGTAACATTTTGTGAAGGGATTCAGGGAAACCAGTTAATTGATTTAGTTGGACTTGAGTCCTGGAAATGGGAAAATACAATGCCTGCACTTTAAAGGAGGGGTCTGGGATAGTGACAGCTGGGAGGACTATTCTCAGCTGTCGTATCTGAGCGTCTCTGCAAAGACAATGATTATGTATGAGTGTGGTGAAAGTGTTGAATGATGATGAAAGTATTTTCTTTTGGGGATTTTCTTTCTTTTGGTCACCCTGCCTCGGTGGGAGACGGCCGACTTGTTGGAAAAAAAAAATGTAGATGGTGGAAATGAGCTTGTAACATAGAGGCACAGGACATTTTATGAGGAAAGGGTCAGAAATGAGTACAGTAAAAGAGCACGCAGGCTGAAAGGAATTCAAGGATCAAGGGTAACATGCTGAAAGCAAGGTGGGGATATACTTTAGTTTTGGAGTGATTGGTGGTTTTTGTTTTTTTAATGTATACAGCATGTAATTTTTTTTTTTAACAGGCCATCTTCCACCGAGGCAGGGTGACCCAAAAACAGAAGAAACATTTTCACCATCACTATCTTGCCAGAGGTGTGCCAATACTATAGTTCAAAACTGGAAATATCCCCACCCGTTTAGAGTTCTGGCACTGTATGTACTTAGGTAAGGGCAAAGAACTGTTGCACAAAGGACTCTTTTGAGTACTGTATATATATACAGTGGTACCTCAGGATACGAACAACTCAAAACTCCAACAATTATGTAAGTGTATTTATGTAAGTGCTTTTGTACGTGTATTTTTGGGGTCTGAAACGGATTAATCTAATTTACATTATTCCTTATGGGAACAAATTCGTTCGGTATCAGCACTCGAACAGCCTTCTGGAACGAATTAAGCTCGTATCCCGAGGTACCACTGTATGTATATTTTTTTTTTAAATTTCAGTGTTTAAAAATAAATGAAATGTCATAATAGATTAAAGAATAATTTTCAGGAATGCATTAACATCAAAAGTGAGCGATGTACTATATAATAAAGCTATACAGCACCATTATAATTAAAACATAATTCCCACTACATATACAGTGGACCCCCGAGTAACGAGCACCCCGGAAATCATACAATTATGTAAGTACTGTATAATATTGTAAGTGCTTTTGTAAGTGTATTTTTGGGGGTCTGAAATGGACTAACCTACTTGACATTATTTCTTAAGGGAGTAAATTCGTTCGGTAATGGCACTTGAGCAGGATTCTGGAGTGAATTTTGCTCGTTACTCGGGGGTCCACTGTTTAGCAAAAAAATTTAATCTTTACCTGAAATTTTAGCAAGATTTCCTGGAATTTTCTCCCATGCATCACCAATGTAATTTGTGTTGGTCACTCCAATACGCTTGAAAACTTCACCACTAGGAGTAAGGGCAAAAACATCATTGTCACTGAAAAAAAAAAAACATTCAAAACTCTCGGCAAGGTATTTTGAAACCATCTTTGGGAAGCAAGACAGGATGTAAAAAAGGGGGGGAAGCTTTCCAGTAATAGTGGTTCTGACATAATACCTAGTTATATCTATATTTAAGCAAAGTATATAGTAGTACTATATGTAGGATTCTATATGAATGCAGGAACACTGCAAAACCTACTCACACCCAACCATTCCCACTCATATTTTTGTACCTACCCAAGGTATTAGACTAATGAAATGTCCTCTGATCTACAGTCATCCAAGTTTAATCCTTTTGCTGTATCATATGTAGGTCTAGGTTATTGACACCAGTACCATTCATTGATCTACAGTTTTAAGCACAGCCCCTCAAATATGTTGCAAGTGGTAAATTTTGGCCTGTCTACCTGGAGTCTACCTGGAGAGAATTCCAGGGGTCAACGCCCCCACGGCCCGGTCTGTGACCAGGCCTCTTGTTGGACCAGAGCCTGATCAACCAGGCTGTTACTGCTGGCCGCACGCAGTCCAACGTACGAACCACAGCCCGGCTGATCAGGTACCGACTTGAGGTGCCTGTCCAGTGCCTGCTTGAAGACAGCCAGGGGCTTGTTTTTAATCCCCCTGATGTATGCTGGGAGGCAGTTGAACAATCTTGGGCCCCTCACACTTATTGTGTTGTCCCTCAACGTGCTAGTGGCACCCCTGCTCTTCATTGGGGGATGTTACATCGCCTGCCGAGTCTTTTGCTTTCGTACGGAGTGATTTTTGTGTGCAAGTTTGGTACTAAGCCCTCGAGAATTTCCATGTGTATATAATAATGTATCTCTCCCGCCTGCGTTCTAGAGAGTACAGGTTTAGGAACTTCAAGCGTTCCCAGTAGTTGAGGTGGTTTATCGCACTTATGCGTGCGGTGAAGGTTCTCTGCACATTTTCAAGGTCAGCAATTTCACCCGCCTTGAAAGGTGCAGTTAGTGTGCAGCAATATTCCAGCCTAGATAGAACAAGCGATCTGTAAAGTGTCAACATGGGCTTGGCATCCCTGGTTTTGAAGGTTCTCATTATCCATCCTGTCATTTTTCGAGCAGATGCAATTGCTACATTGTTATGGTCCTTGAAGGTGAGATCCTCTGACATGATCACTCCCAGGTCTTTGACATTAGATTTTCGCTCTATTGTGTGGTTGGAATTAGTTTTGTACTCCGATGAGATTTTAATTTCTTCACGTTTTCCGTATCTGAGTAATTGAAATTTCTCATCATTGAACTTCATATTGTTTTCTGCAGCCCATTTAAAGATTTGGTTTATGTCTGCTTGGAGTCTTGCAGTGTCTTCAACGGTGGACACTGTCATACAGATTCGGGTGTCATCTGCAAAGGAAGACACAGCACTGTGGCTTATATCCCTGTCAATGTCTGATATGAGGATGAGGAATAGGATGGGAGCAAGTACTGTGCCTTGTGGAACAGAGCTTTTCACAGTAGCTGCCTCAGACTTTACTCTGTTGACTACTACTCTTTGTGTTCTACGTGTTAGGAAATTATAAATCCATCTACCAACTTTTCCTGTTATTCCTTTATCACGCATTTTGTGTGCTATTACACCATGGTCACACTTGTCAAAGGCTTTTGCAAAATCTGTGTATATAACATCTGCATTCTGTTTATCTTCTAGAGCATCCAGGACCTTGTCGTAGTGGTCCAGTAGTTGGGACAGACAGGAGCGGCCTGCTCTAAACCCATGCTGTCCTGGGTTGTGCAATTGATGGGTATCAAGATGGGTGGCGATCTTGCTTCTAGAACCCTTTCAAAGATTTTTATGATATGGGACGTTAGCGCAATTGGTCTGTAGTTCTTTGCTATTGCTTTACTGCCCCCTTTGTGGAGCGGGGCTATGTCTGTTGTTTTTAGTAGCTGCGGACGATCCCAGTGTCCATGCTCCTCTCCATAGGATGTTAAAAGCATGTGATAGGGCTTTGCAGTTCTTGATGAACACGGAGTTCCATGAGTCTGGGCCTGGGGGCGGAGTGCATGGGCATGTCATTTATTGCCTTTTCAAAGTCATTTGGCGTAGTGATGATGTCAGAAAGGCATGCGTCTGTCAAGTTCTGTGGCACTCTCATGAAAAAATCATTTAGGTTTTCGATTTTCAGTCTGGTTAGTGACTCGCTAAAGACTGAGTCATACTGGGATTTAAGTAACTCACTCATTTTAGTCCAAATCATGTGTGCACAGTCTAAAAAAAAATTTGCTCCACATGGTGCATAATGGAAAAGATAAACCTCTGACCTTGTGTTTGGTTTGAAATTATGATTTTGAACCACTGTCTAGGATGGTTTTTTAAAGATTTATTGTCTTTTTGTATCATCTGATAGTATGGAAGACGTACTATTGAAGTAGAGATGAATTTGTCAGTTTCAATGCCAGAAGTAGCTTGAAATAGGACTCAAAGTAGCAGAAATATTAAATTTTTGACAATTTTCCTGAGAAAGGGAAAGTCCTGACAATGAAAGGGTTAAAAAACAGAACCAATATACAGTGGACCCTCGGTTTTCGTCCAGCTCCCAACTCAAACAATTATGTAAGTGTATTTTTGTAAGTGCATTTTTAGGAGTCTGAAATGACTAATCTAATTTACATTCGTCCTTATGAGAACAAATTCGTTCGGCAACGGCACTCGAACAGCATTCTGGAAAGAATTATCGATGAAAACCGAGGGTCCCCTGTAATTCAATGTCAGTGCATTTTTCAACCCTAAATACAGTGGTACCTCGAGTTACGATGGTCCCCAAAATCGCCCTTTTATGTAAGTTTATTTTTTTAAATGCTTTTGTAAGTATATTTTTGGGGGTGTAAAAGGACTAGTCTATTTTACATTATTCCTTATGGGGATAAATTCGTTTGGTAATGGCACTTGAACAGCATTCTCGAACGAAAAAATATCGTAACTCGAGGTACCACTGTAATATGTAAAAATCATTCATTTACTCCCTTACCTAATAGAGAGATACAGAGCCAAAAGGCCAGCAACAGGAACCCATGAGAGGCCAATGGGTAGTTCTGGGAAGATGGCTTCTCTCACATACACTCTGCGACTCGAGTCCACAGCCCAGACCATGTGCAGCTTCATACCCACAAAAACCTGGTTGTAATTTTATGTTAGGGATATAGAACAAATTATTTACTTAATTTATTCATGTTTTCTCTCTTCCTATTAAATCTTAAGCTAATCCTAAGTTTGTCCAAGATACTCTTCCAGTATGGCTTTAATAGAAACAATGTATCATGCCAAGACAAATCGAATCCCATTACTAAATCTACCATTTGTAATATTAGTAAATGATTTGGACTACCTAACTATTTTAAACCTTATTATGTATGTACTTAACTGGGAGTGTATCTAATTACGTACCTAATAATATGTTCAAATATACTACTCAAACATAACCTGTACTAAAATAGCATAAGATTTAGTATTAGTCTGCCCGAAGTGCCTAGGCACGATAGTGGCCACCTTTGTAATTAAAATCTTATAACATGTAAACCATACATTGTAAGCTTTACAAAGAAATAAATCTTCTTCTTTCTTTCAACACGTCGACCGTTTCCCACCGAAGCGGGGTGGCCCAAAAGGAAAAACGAAAGTTTCTCCTTTTACATTTAGTAATATATACAGGAGAAGGGGGTTACTAGCCCCTTGCTCCCAGCATTTTAGTCGCCTCTTACGACACGCATGGCTTACGGAGGAAGAATTCTGTTCCACTTCCCCATGGAGAAAGAAATAAATATTTGTATTTATATTATGGGTCACCCTGCCTCGGTGGGAGACAGCCGACACATTAAAAAAAAATATATTTTTGCAATTTAGAATAAATATGCCATTTATGTAACTGTCTGCATATACATGTACTACACTTTTCTGAACCTAAATAGGTATAAATGCTCCATATTAAGGTAGGGTGGCCTATAGAAAAAAATGCATTCACCATCACTCATTCAATAGGTGCCTTTCCAGAAAAACAGACATTACAATGAAATGAAAATCAATTCAAGACTCTTCTCAAAAATCACCTACTCACCCTATACTAAATACTCATACTGTAACAAACTTTCAAACCCAATATTATTTTACTTAAGATAATCTCAATTTGATATGTTCATCCTCCTTAACACTTGTTGCAATTTCATATCATCATATTGTCATTTAAAATCTTATAGTATCATCATTTTCTTAATTTGAAATAAAATATATAACTAGAAGAAACTCTATAAATTTTTCTAGTATTATTATTATACTAGTATAGCATCAACATACTGTAACTTGAAATAAAATATACAACTAGATAAAACTCAACCAATTTCTCTTGTATTGTCTTTTAATAGTATGTATAACCATATTATAATTTAAAATATTACAGAACTAGAATAAACTCAATCATTTTCTTTAGAATTAAGTACTTATTGAATAAGTCTTTAGAATAAACTGCCCCTAATGCCATGGCATGCCAGTGGCTCTCCTTGCATTACAGTTTTATAATTGTAACTACCAATAACAGTGTACACTTGTAACATGCATCGAAATAAAAATATTATTATTATATTATTATTATTATGACCCTTTGAGCTGCAACATCCATACACATCCTGTTTAGATAAAACACTGTTCTCTAATAAGAATTATGTACCAATGAATAACACTATACTGCACCTTAGTGAACACAGCATTTCCTTTAAGAGTTACTGGATCAACCTGGATCCATGCTGATGGAAGACTTCCACTTGAAGGAGTAAGGGGACCTTGTCGCATATAAACGCCCCCACGAGTGTCTACTCCCCAGACGACGTCCATACCACATGATATATGGCATAAATGAATGTCTCCTATATGAAAAAAAAATTATTCAATGCTGTATTTAAATGTATGTAGACCTATACAAACACACCAGGAAGAATTAAAAGCAACTTTCTCCACAAAAAAAAAATATGAGTACTATTTCACATAAAAATTCTTCCTGTAAAAACCTTAATGGGAGGCAATTTGATGCTGGTGAAGTTTTGCACTCTTCTGATTAAAATAAATTTCCTGTAAAGAAAATGACAACAGACGTACTGTACACAAAGGTATACATAAAACACATTTGTCATGCCTAAAACAGTGATCTTTCAGTACTTTGTAAAGACAGAAGTTTCACTTGAAGATCACAAACTTTTTTCCAGATAAAAATTAGTTATGTAAATTCTTATATAGTTTAGGAAAATTAAGATATTTTATACTGTGTAAATTTAACAAGGCCAGGTTAGATTACAAAATTAGTTTTGGTATGAACTAAAAAAAAAAAAAAATCACAGCACAAATGTTTTCCGTGGTGACGGGGGGGATGGCCCTTCAGTCAAATTTAAATACCAATATACTGTACTATATAATGCATACCGATTTGGTTCAGGTCGAGCTGTTGCCAGTGTGATCCATGGAGTGATTTTGCAGAGATTCCCAGCCTGATAAAGATATCTCCAGCTGCTGTTAAAACCCACATGGCTTCTGGACGCTGACTCACACTCACAATGCATTCATTTTTTGGTAAGTCAAAAGGCTGAAAATAGTAATGCCAGAAGTTTAAATAAATGTGTCAATCATAAATATACATAACATATACCGTAATAATGCTTTCTTTCTTCTTTCAACAAGTCGGCCGTTTCCCACTGAAGCGGGGTGGCCCAAAAGGAAAAACGAAAGTTTCTCCTTTACATTTAGTAATATATACAGGAGAAGGGGTTACTAGCCCCTTGCTAGTAATAATGCATGTGTTTAATAATGGATGTAATAATGCATGTGTTTAAAATAGGAATTCACATAGACACCAGATTCAAAATTCTTAATTAAAGACTGGGAGAGATAGAGGAAATGTTAAAAAATTGCTTTCTTCATGGCTACAATTAAAACATACAGAACCAAAGCAACTTCCAAATGGCAAAGCCTTTTGCAAAACAAATACTAAACCAGGTATGCCACCAAGAACTACCAGGTCTGAAAGCCTGCCTAGCATTGGCCAGGAGGCCTACTGCAGTGTTTCTCTAATATTTCCTCAAGTTAACACCCGATCTGTTCCTATCTTCCGCCTACCAACAAGTATAATCTATTACGGGCTTTAAAAAAAAAAGTCTAAATAAAGGTTCCAACTGCTGATTGTATGTTTTTATCAACTGCATTATTATATTTATGGGAAGTACTAAATGTGTAGAAGTCAATACACTATGAGGTAATTAGGTTTGATCCAAGGAAGGGAATAGTAGCTCTAATTCCTTGGATCAATAACCCTTCACTAGCATCAAGGATTCCCTCCCCTCCCTCCTTGAAGAAATGACACTTCTTAACCGTGCAAAAATTTCATATACAATATTACAAACTTAAAAAAAGCCTTTACTGGAAAATTACCAACATTTACCCTTTAGACTTGGCTTCAACTTTCTGATGACAATAAACAGTGGTACCTCGAGTTACGATATTTTTTCGTTCGAGAATGCTGTTTAAGTGCCATTACCAAACAAATTTATCCCCATAAGGAATAATGTAAAATAGACTAGAACTTTTACACCCCCAAAAATATACTTACAAAAGCATTTAAAAAAATAAACTTACATAAAAGGGCGATTTTGGGGACCATCGTAACTCGAGGTACCACTGTACGTATATACAGTCAGGCTGCCTCTTGAAAGCTAGGTAGGAAGACTAAAAATTACAATACATTACAAGAAAAACCACAACTTGCATCTTGCAGTAACTGTTGATATAATTATCTCAAAACTATTTTTTTATAAATATAAGTACACGTATACACATTCTCCATGGGAAAATGGAACAGAATTCTTCCTCCGTAAGCCATGCGTGTCGTAAGAGGCGACTAAAATGCCAGAAGCAAGGGGCTAGTAGCCCCTTCTCCTGTATATATTACTAAATGTAAAAGGAGAAACTTTCGTTTTTTCCTTTTGGGCCACCCTGCCTCGGTGGGAAACGGCCGACGTGTTGAAAGAAAGAAGCATACCAGAAATTTAAATGAACACAGCTTAACATGCCGGGTCACAGTTAGTGATTCACCAGCCTGACCCGGATGATGACTGGGGGAATCTTATGACCTTTTGTGGTGCAGTGGACTAAAGCAATAAGCTGGTAAAAATCCCAGACTGCAGTTTCTTATCCTGATCACTTCACTCAAAAACTTGATTTTATTCTTACCACAGAACAGGCAGTGTTGGGGTTAACGACAAACAGCTGTCCAAGAGGAGAGAGACAGCAAATGGCACCCTGGTCAGTGTATAAACCCTCGGCACAAACAGTAGACCAAACATCTTCACTAAACACCGACCAAACATGACCTGAATAAGAAAACAAAAAATAAACAAAAATAACTGTGCAGAATATTTGTTTAAAGTGGGCAATCTTTTATAAACAATATTAACATCCACAATTTTTTTGGCACACCAGCTGTCTCCCACCAAAGTAGGGTGATGCAAGAAAAGGAAACACATTCACCATTGCTTAAAAGCGTGCAGACATAACAATTCAAATGGCCCTGTGTACTCACCTAATTGTGGTTGCAGGGGTCGAGACTCAGCTCCTGTGTGTGTGTGAGAGTGTGACCGGGTGTGGACGTGTGAATTGCTCATTACAGTGGACCCCCAGTTTTCGTGATTTTTTCGTTCCAGAATGCTGTTCAAGTGCCATTATCAAACGAATTTATTCCCATAAGGAATAATGTAAAGTAGACTAGTCCTTTTAGACCCCCAAAAATACACTTACAAAAGCATTTAAAAAAATACACTTACATAAAAGGGCAAGTTTGGAGCAGGATGAACACCGGGGTCCACTGTACTTTATAATTTGTTCATGATTGTAACCATGTATAAACGTAAGTAAGCAAATTTACTTATATGATTTATTACCTTTGAAACTTGTGAGTTCATTACCTTTGTACCTTGTTCAGCTATCAAAACTTTGGGGCCCAGTCTTTGGACCCATTATGTACCTCTGTAAATACCTTTGTAACTTGTCATGATTGTGACCAGATCTACCTGAGTTCATTACCTTTGTAACTTGCTCAGCTATCAAAACTTTGGGGCCCAGTCCCTGAACCCATTATGAACCTCTGTAATCTTTTGACTACCGCCCACAGGATGGGTATGGGGTGCATAATAAAGATATTAAACTAACTAGCTAACCTCTGAACTACATCCCCACTGCCCCTTCAGAATGCAGGCACTGTACTTCCCCATCTCCAGGACTCAGTCTGGCAAAATGCTTTCCCTAAATACCTTCATAAATGTTACCATGCTCGCACTCAAACAGCACGTCAAGCTATATCAACCACTTAGTCTCTGTTCACTCTGACCTGACATGCTCACACAAGCCTGCTGGATGCTCAAGCCCCTAGCACTCAAAACCTCCTTTATTTTCCCCAAGTATATTATGTATGCATTACTCAAACTTTAAATAAAAATTGTTTCAATGATTTAACCAATATACAACAACAAAAAATGATCAAATGCCTAACCTGTACAATTTGGATCATGTACAGAGTACCAGTTGGAGTTGTGTTCTGCTACCCAGAGCCCTCGTGATGATACATCAAGCATGATGCTGCCATACTCTCCAATGCTGTCCATCATGTAGTCGCTAGTTACAACCTAAAATACAGTTTGTTATTGTGATAATTGTTTAGGTTTAGAAAATGACAGAGTAGATCCCACAATTAAAATAAGCATGTGAATTTTGTATTTGGATATCAGAAAAAATGTGAAATAAACTTGTTGAACATAACACTGATACAAATGAGATCTGAATAAAGACAATATCACAGTGAGCACTGCAGATCAAAACTTCCCTGGTGATTTACTGTCGCTGCTTTAATGCCATAAAAAAATAAACATACCACGGGCGGGGATTGAATTTATGGCAAGCGAGTCTTAAAACTCCAAGTGTAGCCTGGAGTTTTACGATTTTGTGAAGTATTAATGCCATAAAATAAATTCCTAAATTCATTCCATTCTTTTTTTTTCATGTATAAACACCATGTGTAAAGTAAACTAACACACCTAACACACAAATTAGTAGGGATGATTGTATATTATAATGGAAGGTAAATATGGTGTATCCAAGTTATACAGAAGCATATTTCTTTTTTTAAGACACCAGCCATCTCCCACCGAGGCAGAACCACCCAAAAAAGAAGAAACTTTAATGTTTTTCTTTTTACATTTATTAATTTATACAGGAGAAGGGGTTACTAGCCCCTTGCTCCTGGCATTTTAGTTGCCTCTTACAACACACATGGCTTATGGAGGAAGGATTCTTCTCTACTTCCCCATGGAGATTAAAGCATACATCCTCTGCACATCTATATTTTTGTTATGATACTTTTAAATGATACTTAGCAAACAGCTAGGGGCATAATTAACCGTCTGCCATATTATAACAAAAAAAAAATGTACTCACTTGCCACCACTTTGAATCACTCCCCTGTGGGTATTTGGCACAGACTCCAAGACGAAAGTACACTTGGCCCTTGCCATCTACTATCCACCCTTTCTGCCCTGGTCCCAGTGACATAGCCATTACAGGTACTGCACTGGTCTCCATCACTCCCCATTCGTGACCTAGAGGTGAGCGAGAAGTCACTCCTATCCTGAAAGGGAAAGAATGGTGCTATCAATTCTGAAATTTAGGAAACAGAAAAAAGAAAACTGTATACTGCACATTATTAATATCAGTACAATATTGGTCTTTTTAAGAAAGTTAAACTTAAAGATTAGTTACAAAGTTCATACTAACCTAAACAACAACTTCCCTTGGTCGGTAAGGCCCCATACTACTTGGCTACGGCATATAACTCTCACCATTTTAAACTCCTCACTCTGCACAATTTGTGGTCTCTGATCACTCAAACTTGGCTGTACACACACCTGTTAAAATTGAAAGGAATTGTAAACACTGAAAACTGTAAACTATTAAAATAATGTCCCCAAAATTTTGTCTAAAAAAATAACTCTGAAATTATTATTGTTATTATGTATATTTTTTTAAATACACCAGCCATCTCTCATTCAGGTAGGGTGACCTAAAAAAGAAAAAAAACTTTCAACATCACTTTCTAGATCAGGTGTGCCAACACTACAGCTCAGATGCCTCTCCACACTGCAATGTCTCCACCCCTCCTTCAGAGTGCAGGCACTGTACTTCCCACCTCCAGGACTCAAAGTCCAGCTAACTGGTTTACCTGAATCCTTTCATAAATATTACCTTGATCACACTCCAACAGCACATAGTCATAAAAACCACTTGTCTCCACTCAGTCTTATCAAACACAAACACACACACACATGTTAGGAAGTATTTCTTCAGTCATAGAGTTGTCAGGAAGTGGAATAGTCTAGCAAGTGATGTAGTGGAGGCAGCAACCATACATAGCTTTAAGATGAGGTATGATAAAGCTCATGGAGCAGGGAGAGAGAGGACCTAGTAGCGGTCAGTGAAGAGGTGGGGCCAGGAGCTGAGTATCGACCCCTGCAACCACAATTAGGTGAGTACACACTTGCTGGATGTCTAGGTCCCTCACATACAAAACCTACTTTATCCTCTTCCACCAACCACGTCATCCTATTTTGCTCCATCCTCTCTGTGTCCAAACCATCTTAACCCTTCCTCAGACCTCACTAGCAAGCACTAACCACAATGATGTGATCATTATTATGGCTTCATTATCCTACCACTTCCAAGTACACTACTGATTGAACTATATAAGTCTCCTTTATCATGTCTGTATTAGACTGATAAGGCCCTGGTGTGTACACATCTTATTCATCATTATTATTATTTTTCAACAAACTGGCTGTATCCCACCGAGGCAGGGTGGTCTAAAAAGAAAAACAAGTTACTAATTATTAAATTTAAAAATTTTTTTTTTTTTTTAAATTCAGCAATTTATACAGGAGGAGGAGTTACCAGCCCCTTGTTTCCAAGCATTTTAATTGTGTTTACAACACGCATGGCTTATGGAGGAAGGATTCTGTTCCACTTCTCCATGGAGAATCATTATTATTATTATCAACAATAAGACTGGTTCCAAACATTTTTCAGATATTAAAATGTCAAAAATATGTAAAATTAATACTGCTCTTACCTGATTTTGTTTATTGATGTACCATGTAAGATCCTCATCCACACACATTTGTAGAACATTCTGGGCTACAGGCATCATCTTGGATGATGGTAATATTTCCAATCTTGGATTGAATATGGCATATGCATTAGAGACAAACTGTAGCCACATTATGTGACCACTAGGTGAACTAGAAATCTGGGTAGCCTTTTTAGGCAACTTAACTTTTCTCCAAGCTTTGCTTTCTAAAATATTATCTTTAAAGAAGAGGTTGTTGTGATCATCGATAAATGACACATTATTTTCTGAAACAGTCAAACTAATAACACTACTAGGGAATTTGTGTCTAATCCATCCACCAGTCATTACTTCCTCTTCATACTCAAAACATTCTCGTACATCCGAGGTAGAGTACGACCAACTAATATCTGCTACCTCTGATGAATCTGTAACAGTGAATCTCTCTCTTGATTCAGCTGTGAGTTGGTCTTGTCCCTCAGCTTGTGGCTTGTTTCCAAGAGATAAGATGCTGCTTCCAGAAGGTGGACCATAACTCAGGCAGCTAAGTCTGTCTTCACTTATGTTACTTGCTATATGTTCATCTCTATCTCTTACCAGGAAAGGATCACTGAAGTTAGTGCAGTCTTTACTGCTTTGCTGATTGTGAATTTCAATGCTCCCATCAAAGGAACTGATGGCACTGTTGCCAGTGTAAAATTGTGCATAGAAATCGATGCTATCTGAATTCTCAAGAGCAGGACTTGCCTCCTTTAGTGTGTTTGGTGTGGAACAACCAGTACTCTCAACACTGTGTTCTCTGTGTAAATATGAGCATTCTTCAGAATTCAAAGTACATTCAACTGCATTATCTTTACTTTTTCTCATTTCATGATCCAACTTTAAGCAATTAAGGTCAAGGATATCTGCCAAAAGGCTCTCCTTTTCTTGAATGTCACTTTTAAAATCATCATATGTTCTGGTATCAACACACTTTAAATCTAACTTGGCTGTACAATGACTATCCTCAGTGTCTTCAGTATCAGCTCTCTTATAAGGACATTCTGCAGGGTTATCACAAACTATTTCAAAATTTTCTAAATCTCTCTCATTTGCCAATATCCCACAAGTCTTATCTTGAGGCTGATTGTTCTGAGAAGAATTTGTACTTAGTGATACTGACACATCTTGAGGACAAACAGGTAAGTGTGATGGTGTCTCACAGCTAAGTGTATCACTTGTGTCTGATGTAGATCTAAAGCTGTTTACACTCAGATTGTCAGGTGAAGGGACAGCATCTGGAAAGAAATGGTAAAGGAGTAAATTAGTTATGGCTAGAAAATACTTCAGAATCAGGTCCCTACCCTGATTACTAAAATGACTTCTCAAGTAAGATAGGAGGTGTAGTATAAAGACAGGTCTTTAAAAGAAAACTGAGCAAGTTCCTACAAAAGGTGACTGATCAGTGGGTCATCAGGTGTGTCATTTGATAATAATAACTTACATATTGAGGATAATATCAGATCCCAACAAAAGAAAACCATTTGTTCCTAAAGAATATAATAGCCAAACAACAAGGTTGTAACAAATAAAATTTGGAGAAACATTTTTTTTTAACACGCAGGCCGTCTTCCAAGACAGGGTGACCCGAAAAAGGAACACTTTCACCATCATTCACAGTATCACTGTCTTGCCAGAGACACGCAGATAGTACATCAGTTCATTATCCTGTGATAATGGAAAAAAACAAATAGCACATGGCACTGTCATTATCAATACAAAAATTATAAAGAAGCCATCCTCTACTGTACAAAATGACAAAGTTAACTAGATTTCTTACTGCACTTCGTAAAACTGCCCTAAAACACTTGCTGTAAAAACTAATCTAGGCCATTCCTTCAATGTTAGTGAAGGGTTCTTGATCCAGGGAATTGGAACTACACTTTACTTCGATGAAATCTGATTGCCACCTATTTCCCAGCCAGCCACTGTATGACCTCTACAGGTTTAGCGCTTTCTTATAAATACAGTGGTACCTCAGTTAACGATGGTCCCCAAACTCGCCCTTTTATGTAAGTTTATTTTTTTAAATGCTTTTGCAAGTGTATTTTTGGGGGTCTAAAAGGAAGGATAAATTCGTTTGGTAATGGCACTTGAACAACATTCTGGAACGAAAAAATATCGTTAACCGAGGTACCACTGTATACAACAATAATAATAATAATGAGAATGCTATTACCGAAAAAACAGAACTCACCAGATTTTTTCTTTTTCTTCTTTGGCTTGTCTCTCAAAACCAATGGTTCAGAGTCTGCACTTTCTGCAGCTACAATCTGTGAACTTGTTACAATTTCTTCCAAGTCTCCAACAACTTCCAGTTCTCCCTGAGAAAACACATTGAACGTGGTGATGAATGTGTGTAAGTGAAATATGGATTGAACAAAATAAATAAGTATGCGCGGGTGTTGGCAAGAGGTGAATATAGGAAAGAGTAAGGTGATGAGGATAAAAAAATTAGGTGACGAAACATTGGATATCAGATTGGAGGGAGAGAGTATGGAGGAGGTGAATGTATTCAGATATTTGGGAGTGGGCATGTTGGCAGATGGGTCTATGAAGGATGAGGTGAATCATAGAATTGATGAGGGGAAAAGGGTGAGTGGGCACTTAGGAGTCAGTGGAAATTGGGAGGAGGTGCAGGATTACCAAAACTATTATCCAGAGGGCTGAGGAGGGGTTGTTGAGGTGGTTCGGACTTGGACTTCCAGCAAGCATGCGTGAGCGTATTTGATAGGAGTGGATGGAGACAAATGGTTTTTAGGACTTGACATGCTGTTGGAGTGTGAGCAAGGTAACATTTATGAAGGGATTCAGGGAAACCGGCAGGCCGGACTTGAGTCCTGGAGATGGGAAGTACAGTGTCTGCACTCTGAAGGAGGGGTGTTAATATTGCAGTTTTATAACTGTTGTGTAAGCACCCTCTGGCAAGACAGTGATGGAGTGAATGATGATGAAAGTTTTTCTTTTTTGGGCCACCCTGCCTTGGTGGGAAATGGCTGTGTTAATAAAAATAAAAAAAAAAAAAATATTCAGAGAAAAAAAATATGGAAAGGGTGGATGTTAGGGTATCAGAAGAAAATGGTTCTCTCAAGGGAAGATTCAATGACGTCAGTGAGGGGCTCTTGATTCAAAGGAACTGGATCTGCCCTCCCCTTCCGTGTATCAAAACCTGAATGCCTCTCATTTTCCCTGGCACTGCTTGATCCCTATGGAATTAGAGCTCCATGTGAATGCAGGCCAGACTTGAGTCCTGGAGATGGGAAGTACAGTGCTGGCACTCTGAAGGAGGGGTGTTAATGCTGCAGTTTTATAATTGTAGTGTAAGCATGCCTCTGGTAAGACAGTGATGGAGTGAATGATAATGAAAGTTTTTTTGGGGGGCTACCCTGCCTTGGTGGGAAACGGCTGATGTGTTAATAAAAAAATAAGAATGATAATACAGATAAAACATAACTGATGTGCAAAAGTGAGAGTACATAATCCACTAAACACCAAAAATATTTTAATCCCTCTAAAATTGAGCATACATAGTTGGAGTATACACAATACCTAAAGAAAAGGTTGATTGGGAAAATATAGTAATGCATTTCAAATAAATAATATGAACAGGAAATTATAGTTTCAATCAATTAATTTCATGCTTCAAACATAATCAACTAACATTTTGGTAAATTTTTCACATTTATTTCTTTTATGACATTTGTACTTATCTGTTTTCCACATTGCAGCTTTGATATGTTAATTCATCCATAAACATTGCCTACCACAGTACCTAACATTTTAAATACTATCAGGAAATACCTCAAACTGTGCAGACCTTTGCATATAAATCACTATGAAAACAATTCAGTATCTTTTACCTTGAAGAGGGATAAAAAAAAATGTGATAATGTTAATTTTCAAAGGGTGGTTCATTGTACTGTGAGAGAAAGTTAAGATGGCTATGGGCACAAGAAGATTTCCCCTAATTACAAATATTCTGGAGAAATACATGCACAGTATTTTTATATCTGTTCAGCTGGACTTGAATCCTGAAGGTAGGAAAAACAGTGCCTGCACTCTAAAGGAAGGGTTTAGGATATTTGCTGTTTGGAGAGACAGCTGAACTGTCATATCTGAGTGCCTCTAGCAAGACAGTGAAAGTGTGAATGATGGTGAAAGTGTTTCTTTTACAGGTCACCCTGCCTCAGTAGGAGATGGCCAGCATTTAAAAATAAAATAAAAACAAGGATTTTTGGTTTCCCTGTGCTTTGAAAATATCCTAAGCCCAGGATCCATGGTGCAATGAAGTGACATTACTTGGAATTCCTCAATTATCCTTTAAAAATCATTCCTTTCTCTCATTCTTTTGTTTTTGAAAACAGAAAATCAAGACAAAAAAGTCGTGGATTTTTTCATAGTCATTTCTCATGCATGTTCTAAATTATAATTTACCACTTCTTTCTTTCTTTCAACGCACCAGCCATATCCCACCGAGGCAGGGTGGCCCAAAAGAAAAAACAAAAGTAATTTACCACTTATGTTCCCTAAAAAACATTGCAATCATTCTCCAGCACCTGCCTTGTGCAATGACTATTTTTAAGACATGTTTCCAGAACTGTTCAACAAATTAAATCCCCAAATACAAGCTTGAGCACAATTCATTCACCTAATAATTAAATGCAAGTTAAATATTAAAATATTAGGATTTTACTTACCGTGACATGTATATCTTGCAAAGGAGGAGTTTTTCCCAAAGCTGTAATGAGTAATGGAGACGAGAACAGCGTAGGAAAAACTGCTGGCAGACTGCACCATTCTGGGATGTGGTGAAGCAGATGCACACGAAAACTGTTCACTCTCTTCTATTGTTCCAGATGATGACGATCGGTGATGGCCTTGTTTCTCTCTCTTCACATTAGTATTAGCAGACGATGCAAGATAATCCACCTGCTGCTGTTTATTACTTTTAATATTCATTATATCAGCAGAGTTAGTATGTTCGGAGACCTTGGCTGTAACAGAACCACTCACACGAGCAATTTTTTCAAAAAGTCCAGATCCTTTAGACACAAGACGGGCACCAATATCACGCAGATTTTGAGTTTCAGGCAAAGAAGAAAGCCATGTAGATGAGGAAGTCACTTTCTCTCCTATTTTAATAGGTTCAATGCTTAGACAAGCAACATATCTGGATCCTTCTAGTACAAATATTTCGCTCTCTGATACAGCTACTCCAGTTACATGTCGGAATTGCCCACTAAAAGTTAGCACATTCAAACTATTTACATCTATGACAAAGATCCAGTTTGAATTATGTGAAACTATATGAGAAGTGCCAAGAATCTGAAGAAGTCCAAATGAAAATCTTTCGCCTTCTCTTGGCTTCTCAAAACTGGGATTTAACAAGCGTGCTGCACCTCTTTCTGGTAATTCTTTTATTATGTGAGTGTGCAAAACTTCCCCCTCTTTAGTTGATGACCAGAGTCTTAGTCCAGGTCGGGACGTATAAAGCACAGCATCTGAAGAGGTGGCTGAAGGAAACCACACACACCCAAATAATCCAAAGTATTTGCGAGGTTTCTGACCAATCTGCTGGATTCTACCATGAATAAAACTATACACAAGAGCTCTTTCTAGTGTGGATACTGCAAGATGCTGAGAGTTGTATGAGAGTTGTGTTATACTGCTATTCTCTAGCAAAAGTTTTTTGGCTGTGCATTCACTTGTCTGGTAATTAATTTCTACTACTGAAACTACACCATTTGCATCCCCAGAGAAGAGTAGCATCCCATTTCGACTCCAAGTTAAACTAGTAATTCTAGCACTATGAACATTTGCCACTGTGAAACGTTTTACTACTGGCTGCACTGCCATAATGCCTTTCAGCTTAAGGACACTTATATCTGAAAAAGAGAAAACAGAAAATGAAGTACATACAACATAAAACTGACCTTATCTAAGGAAGTGTACTGTAGTTATAACAATAGAAGGTAGAAAAACAGCACATACAATAATGTATTGCAAAGAATCTGATAACTCTTGGAAATAAAGCTAAAGCATTTTATATAAGGAAAACATGATTATTGGACTGCTAAAACACTAAATATTATTATTATGCTACTAAACTTTTCTAAAAGTGATTCAAACTGCAATCAATACTATTTTTTATAAAGCTTGATTATTATAATATACCAAAGGAATAATTACATATACAGTAAACATTCAAAGATTGCCAATAACACCTTTGTTGAATTACAATATACAATATATGCATTGTGGAATTATGGTTGGTCATACTTAAAAATAGAACAGTGTAGCAAACCCTTGACTTAAGAGACAACTAATAGAGCAGCAGTGGGTGACTAGTAATGGTGACTGTGGTAGATAGATAAATTATTTTGCAGTGATAATAATAGTAAGTGGTACGTACATGTGGTCCCAACTCACCTTATGTAGTTTATTTAAATGCTTGTAGTATTTTGGGCTAAAGGACTAGTCTATTTACAACTTTCTTAAGGAGATAAATTCTGGTAATGATTAAAGCATTCTGAATGAAAATATGTAAACGGTACTGTAGAGGTTGGTAGACAGTAACCATTGAGGGAGGTACTACCGTCCTGCCAAGTTGTGAATGACAAAGTGAGTGTAAAATGAAAGCCTGTATTTGTTTTACATTGATGGTAGGATTGCTGGTGTCTTTTTTCTGTCTCATAAACATGCAAGATTTCAGGTACATCTTGCTACTTCTACAGTCATACCTCGGTTAACGATATTAATCCGTCAGAGAGGGCATATCTTTAACCGAAACAATCGTTAACCGAATCAATTTTCCTGCATGCCTGCTACACTACTTGCATGCCTGCTATACTCCCTGCATGCCTGCTACACTCTGCATGCCTGCTACCTCTCATGCTGCTACACTCCCTGCATGCCTGCACATCCCTGCATGCCTGCTACACTCCCTGCCTGCTATACTCCCTGCATGCCTGCTACACTCCCTGCATGAATGCTATACTCCATGCATGCCTGCTATACTCCCTGCATGTCTGCTACACTCCCTACATGCCTGCTACACTCCCTGCATGCCTGCTACACTCCCTGAATGCTGCTACAGTCCTGCATGCCTGTTACACTCCCTGCATGCCTGCTACACTCCCTGCATGCCTGCTACACTCCCTGCATGCCTGCTACACTCCCTGCATGTCTGCTACACTCCCTGCATGCCTGCTATACTCCATGCATGCCTCACCTGCATAATGCTACACTCCCTGCATAAATGCTACACTCCCTGCATGCCTGCTACACTCCCTGCATGAATGCTACACTCCGCATGAATGCTACATCTTTATCACAGGGCTGGCACTAGGAGCTTTCTTTGGACCCATGGTAGCTTATTTAGCAGTTGCAAGCACTAAAAACAGTGGAATAATGACAATATACTGGTATAAATGCTTGGGTGGAGTGGGTGGTGGTCGCTCTCGCTTGTAAACAATAGCACACTGATGCTCCCTGGAGTGCGTGCTCAGCTGGCCGCCATGCGGACACGTCCGGTATGAAGCAAACATCGTTAACCGCAATCATTTTTTTTACGTCAAAAATATCGTTAACCGAAATTATCATTATCCGACAACATCGTTAACCGAGGTATGACTGTACTTACGCTTAGGTCACAATAAACATGCGTGTACATGTTTTGTATACACACTCATCTGAGTTTTCTTTGATTTTATCTTAATAGTTCTTGTTCTTATTGCTTTTCCTTTCATATCCATGGGGAAGTGGAATAAGAATCTTTCCTCCGTAAGCCATGCGTGTTGTAAAAGTCAACTAAAATGCCGGGAACAATGGGCTAGTAACCCCTTTTCCCGTATAGATTACTAAAAAGAAAAAGAAGAAAGAAACTCCACGACTTCGGTGCTGTTCACACCACTCCAAGGCCGAGGGACTGATTACCTCATCTTTTTTTATTTAGTTGGACTTGAGTCCTGGAAATGGGAAGTACAATGCCTTCACTTTAAAGGAGGGGTTTGAGATACGTTGGACCGGATTTTCTGAAAGCGTTCTTACCCTGAAAGTCTGCTCAAGTGCCATTACCGAACAATTTACTACAGTGATTATGTGTGAGTGAGGTGAAAGTGTTGAATGATGAAAGTATTTTCTTTTGGGGATTTTCTTTCTTTTTGGGTCACCCTGCCTCGGTGGGAGACGGCCGACGTGTTGAAAAAAAAATAATAGAAATTCTAGGTAGTAGGTTGGTAGCCAGCAACCGCCCAGGGAGGTACTACCGTCCTGTCAAGTGAGTGTAAAACGAAAGCCTGTAATTGTTTTACATGATGATAGGATTGCTGGTGCCTTTTTACTGTCTAATAAATATGCAAGATTTCAGGTATGTCTTGCTACTTCTACTTACACTTAAGTCACACTACACATGCATATACAGTGGACCCCCGGTTAACGGCCTGCTCCAAACACTAACAATTATGTAAGTGTATTTTTGTAAGAGCTTTTGTAAGTGTATGTTTGGGGGTCCAAAAGGACTAATCTAATTTACATTATTCCTTATGTTAATAAATTCGTTCGGTAACGGCACTTGAACGGCATTCTGGAACAAATTATGGCCGTTAACTGGGGGTCCATTGTACAAGCATACAGTGGTCCCTCGACTAGCGGTGATTCCACATAGCGGTGAATTCGTGTAACGAGCGCTTTTTTCGGTAAATGTTTCCCTCATGTAGAGACCATTTCCTCGTGTAGTGGCCCGTACCAGACCTGTCCGCCTGCCCGCGCTTGCGCAGTGAGGCGCGCAGGACGCCAGTTTAGCGTTGTTTACCATTGAGAAAACATTACCCAGCGCGCTCTTTCAAACATTCACAATACTTTTGTTTTGTTTATTGCTGGTTCAGTGATTGTCACTGTGAAATAAGTCACCATGGGTCCAAAGAAGCTTCCTAGTGGCACCCCTGTGGTAAAGAGAGTGAGAAACACCATCGAACTAAAAAAGGAGATAGTTGAAAAATATGAGAGTGGTATACGTGTGAGTGAGCTTGCCAGGATGTACAAGAAAAACACATCTACTATCACCACTATCCTGGCAAAGAGAAATGAAATCAAGGAAGCTAATGTTGCAAAAGGGGTTGATATGTTAACGAAAAATAGATTGAAAGCAGTGGATGAGGTTGAGAAGTTGTTGGTGTTGTGGATCAATGAAAAACAGTTAGCGGGTGATAGTATTTCCACGGCGATAATTTGTGAAAAGGCAAGGAAGTTGCACGCACATCTTGTCAAGACAATGCCTGTAACCAGTGGTGAGGCGAGTGATTTTAAAGCCAGCAAAGGCTGGTTTGAGAGGTTTAAGAAACGTAGTGGCATACACAGTGTTGTGAGACATGGTGAGGCAGCCAGCTCAGACAAACGTGCAGCTGAAAAGTTTGTGCAGGAATTCCAGGGGTTCGAAGACACTGAAAAATTCGAACCCCAACAAGTGTTTAATTGTGATGAAACAGGCCTGTTTTGGAAGAAAATGCCCAACAGGACCTTCATTACTCAGGAAGAAAAGGCACTGCCAGGACACAAGCCTATGAAAGACAGGCCAACTCTTATGCTTTGTGCCAATGCCAGTGGTGATTTTAAAGTGAAGCCTTTACTGGTGTATCACGCAGAAAATCCCAGAGCCTTCAAGAAACACAATGTTAACAGGAATAATTTGTGTGTGTATTGGAAGGCTAACACTAATGCATGGGTCACTAAGGACTTTTTCGTGGAATGGTTGACTGGAGTGTTTGGCCCTAGTGTGAAGAAATACCTCCTGGAAAAGAAATTGCCACTCAAGTGCCTCCTGGTAGTGGACAATGCTCCTGCTCATCCTCACAACTTGGGAGACTATTTGTCTGATGAGTTCAGTTTCATCACAGTGAAGTTCTTGCCTCCTAACACCACTCCTCTCATCCAGCCCATGGACCAGCAGGTCATTGCAAACTGTACACCAAAGCAATGTTTCAAAGGTGCTTTGACATAACTTCAGCCTCTGCATTGACCCTAAAAGAGTTCTGGATAGATCACTTCAATATCGTGTATTGCATAGGCCTTATAGGCAAGGCTTGGGAGGGAGTGACTTCCAGGACTTTGAGCTTTGCTTGGAGACCACTGTGGCCGAATTGTGTTGAAAAGAGGGATTTTGAAGGATTTGAGGCTGGCCCTGACCCTGACGACCCTGTGCCTGTTGTGAACTCTATTGTGGCATTGGGGAACAGCCTGAGGTCGGAGTTGAGTGGTGAGGATGTGGAAGAGTTGGTGGAGGAGCACAGGGTAGACCTAACCACTGAAGAGCTGAGAGAGCTTCATAAGGAACAGCAACAGACGACATTTAAGGAAATTGATTCAGAGGAGGAGACTGGCCAGGTTGAGGTAGTAACTTCTTCAGAGATTAAGGAACTTTTTTCCAAATGGGCTGATGTGCAGACATTTGTTGAAAAACACCACCCTGAGCAAGCTGAAGCAAACCACATTTGCAACATGTTCAGTGACAGAATCTTGCCCCACTTCAGAAAAATGTTGAAGAGTCGCCAAAAACAGAGGACTCTGGACAGTTATTTTTCGAGGCAGGGATCCAGTGACTCTAGCTGGTCCTAGTGGCATTAAAAGAAAAAGAAGGGAAGTAACCCCAGATAAGGACTTGTTACCTGAAGTCTTTATGGAGGGGGATTTCCCTTCCAAACACTAACACCCTCCCCTGTCCTCCTCCCTATCTTCCAGATGAATGCAACTCTCTTCAATAAAGGTAAGTAAATATTATTTATTAATCTGTTTTTTATTATTTAGTACTATTATGTAGTAGTATTTATAGTGTTAATAATGTTGTTTTGTGTATGTAGAACTATAATTAAAATGTATTTTTTGTGAATATTTTTTGGGTGGAACGGATTAATTGTATTTACATTATTTCTTATGGGAAATAAGGTTTCGAATTATGAGCAATTCGTGTTAAGGCCTAGCTCCTGGAACGGATTAAGATCGTTAATCGAGGGACCACTGTATATAATACAGTGGATCCCCGGTTTACGATGGTCTCCAAACTCGCCCTTTTATGTAAGTTTATTTTTATCTGACGCCATCGCTAACCGGGGGTTGACTGTATCTACATAGGAGTATTTTGCATACAAAGAATTAAATGTAAAAGACAAAGCACTTATATTATTTTCTATATTTTAGGTTCATTTAGGTTAGGTTAGGGTCTATAAACCTGTAAATATGAATACCATACCATACAAGGGAGTGCCTCAACACCAGTGAAGGCCTCTTGATCTAAACAATTAAAGCAACCCTCCAGATCCTTGGATCAAATCTGATTACCTCCCATTCCCCAAGATGCTGTATGGCCCCTAGGGGTTTAGCGTTTTCCCATGAAATAACTTTGTGCATGCATAATTTCATCAAATTTCGTATTTTTGGTGTCATTACCTTCAGAAAAACATTCTCTACCATTTCAGAAGATTTTTTTTTATTTCTGACACTGAAAGGATTAAAATTATGCTTGTTACTCATTGCTATGAGAGACAGCAAGCAACATACCTGGTGATGATGATTGGTTTGCTTCCTGAAAATTGGCTACTCTGGGAAGCTGGAAAAGTGTCAGAGTACCATCTATAGCTCCTGAAGCAATCATATCATCAACTGTTCGAACACTCGCTACACTTGATATTGCTGACAGCGGATTCTGCAAGTTATCACCGACTTTTAGAAAACATTGACATATGTATATTGTTTCAGAGTAGTATTTAATATTTTGTAAGACAACAATGCAAAAGATATTTTAAACAATTTCAGGCATTAATTAATTCCAAGAGAGCAAAACAGGGAAGAAAGAAATATAAACCAACTCAATAAATCCAATCTAAACATGGAGGATTAAAATGAGCAAATACATCATTAAATTTCAATTTCACCTATGTTAACTAGTTACAAGGATTGTGATTTTTAATAAATTAAAAAAAGATTTTTGTCTAATGACAAAAAATAGCATTGATATTTCACTGAGACAAATGACTCAAATGGGTTTGGTACATTTTTGTGAATAAGTATATCGATACTGAATATACTATCAAAGGTATGCCATAAACAAAGATACGGTTTATTTTTGTGAATACAATATGCTGAAAGAGATAAAAAAAAATAGTTTCTATTGAAAAACTACCTCACACTTGAGTCTCATGAGGTTGGTTGAGGGTAGATGAGCCAAGTACACAAGTCCCACATTGGTGCCCAGGACTAAATGCTGTGGTAGAGTAGCTAGGCAGGTAAGTTGAAGGTCCGCAGCCCCAAGGCCTCGTTGGAACTGCTGTGGCAACTGATCCAATAAATTGTTGAGTGGCACCCATTCTGTCCACAAAGGATTCTCTTCTGAAGTCATCTTAAAATGCTTCCTCCTGTCTGAATAATAATAAAATATAACTGTATTATAATAAGATACATCTATATCCAAATTACTATCAAAATAAACTGTTTATATAATGTACGTATGTGCAACACATTTCTAATATATCCAGTATCAACATAATGCCCTTCAAGGAACTGAAGTTAACCATTCATTCCCCAGGTGATGTTACTCCAGAAGATAATAATAATAATAATAATAATAATAATAATAATAGCTTTATTTCTACAAGTACATGTACAAGGTATACAGCCCATAGCTGACATAAATGACATACTACTATACATAGAAAACTGCTTGTTATGCAGAGCATTTCGGGCAAATTAGGTCAGTTTTATCCCAGGATGTGACCCACACCAATCGACTAACACTCAGGTACCCATTTTACTGATGGGGAACATAGACAACTGGTGTCGAAAAATAAACACATAAGCAGTATAATGATCCTTATTGACACTGGGTGCCCGGTGGTCTGTGGCGACTGCTCACACGGAGGGCGGTTCGATCCGCAGGTGAAACATTTCAGTGTTTCCTACACCTGTTCATGTCACCTAGCATCAAATAGGTACCTGGTTAGTGACTGTGGGTCGCATCCTGGGAGATCAGACAATGGAAATAAGACAGACAGTCTCATGACGCACTGACTTTCTTGGGTTATCCTGGTCAACCCTGGTTAAAATCCGAAGAATTTATCTTATGCCGCATGGTTTATCGAGTCACAAGCAGATCTACCTGGATAAAAGAAACATGAGTATTTATAGGATCTAGTCAGGTGGAGAATGCTGGGTCAGGTGGAGAATGCTGCATGTGACAATCTTCAAAGTTGGGTAGCTTTAAAAAGAGATTGGACAAGTATATGGGTAGACCTTCTGCAGTGTTCCATTCTTAAGTTCTATGTGGGATAGCAATGAAGAAGTTTCCTGGCAATAAGTTCAGCTATGTTGTAGAAGCCATTGTTCTGGTTGAAGTTGTTGGATATACAGATAAGTGATGATTCCAGGATTCTTCGGTATTGAGTGTTGTCTTCTCTGGTGATGAGTCTTGCGTTTCTGTAGTTGATTAAATGAGCGTGTGAATTTCGGTGTTGAACACAGGCATTCCTTGGGTCGTCAGATCTGCCTGTGTACTGGTGTTGTGTCTAATTTATAACTTGTCGGTTCTCTGAACCATTCATCTACACTTATGTAGGCCTGTTGGCCCATACTAGGCAGGTCCTTCACAATCCATCCCACTAACAGGATATTTGCCCAACCCAATTTACAATGCTACCCAAGCAATAAATGACCTTACATATGTAAGATAATTTAAATATAAGTACACACAAGTATAATTATCATACATAGTGTAAATCACCTAGGAACCCGGGAATCGAACTTTGGCCCATTTACACCAAAATAATTAAGTTCATTCAGGTACAGGTATACAAATACAGTTACACAAATTATCATACATAGTAACATATGTGTAAATTGTTAGGTAAAATGACACGAAGTGCAACTAATGCGACATTTTATTGTGGGAACGTTTCGCTCTATCAGAACCGAAACGTTGCCACAATAAAATGTCACATTAGTTGGCTTGTGTCCTTTTACCTAACATACTGTCGGTAATTCTACCAACATTAATATATATGTGTACATTACCTGGGATAACCCCGCCCCTTCCTCCCAAAAAAAACTAAGATATTTCACCATGTTGCAACTGCAAGAGGGAAAAAGATTGCAGTACCTGCAGAACTATAGAGTGGCTCAGGCTGGAGCCTCGACGCCACTTATGGACGTGACTGCTGCAACACTGCAAGCCGCATCCACCATTTAAAAAAAGCTAAATTGCCTTGCACAGCAATAACATTTCCAATTGTTTTGATGAACCAGCTGATGATATGTTGTGTCAGCGAACACTGCTGGCTAACATTTTCTTCAGCGATTATTCCCGCCAGCGATCATTCCCACAGGCAACCTTTCCTGCCAGCAACCATTTTCGCCAGCGACCATTCCCGCCAATAATCATTTCCTCCAGAGATCATTCCACTAGCAATCATTCTCGCCAAAGACTATTCCCACTAATTACCGTTTCTACCAGCAAGCATTCCTACTGAATATTTAAATGGTATACAATGCTGACAGATGTGATAAATGGTTTTTAAAACCGACAAAAGTATTTGTTCCATAGTCTGAAACACATTCTGTACTCGACTGAAGAAGCCTACTGTGTAGACAAAACGTTTCGAAATACAGATCCCTAACTGTTGCACATGTGTCTTATTTACCAAGCACTCCTATTACCGACCATTCCTGTCACCGATTATTATAGGGGTGCCCCGGTGGCTAAAGCTCTTGCTTCACTCACGGAGGGCCCGGGTTCGATTCCCGGCGGGGTGCAAACATTTCGATGTGTTGTCATGTTCACCTAGCAGCAAATAGGTATCTGGGTGTTAGTCGACTGGTGTGGGTCGCATCCTGGGGGACAAGATTGAGGACCCCAATGGAAATAAGACAAACAGTCCTCGATGACGCACTGACTTTCTTGGGTTATCCTGAGTGGCGGCTAACCCTCCGGGGTTAAAAATCCGAAGAAAATCTTATCTTATCCTATCTTATTGTCACCGACCATTATTGTCACCGACCATTATTGTCACCGACCATTCTTGTCACCGACCATTTCCTGGGTTCTATTCACATATGCTGCTATATATGATAATCTATGTAACTGTATTTGTGTATACCTGAATAGACGTACTTGAAAAAACTCCTGGAGAGCGAAACGTTGCCACAATAAAATGTCACATTAGTTACATCTGTGTCCATTTATCTAACATTTCTCAAGACTGATTACCCCTTCCCCTCTATACTTCAAGACTGTAATAGTGGTAGAATTACCGACAATATGTTAAGTATAAGGACACAAATGCAACTAATGTGACATTTTTATTGTGGCAACGTTTCGCTCTCCAGGAGCTTTGTCAAGCCGTTACAAACAATACATGGACACACAGGGTATATATATGCTCAGAGTGAGGTGTAATACTAGTGGTGGTAGAAGTAGTAGTGATATAAGTTGTAGTAGTAGTAGTAATACAATAAGGTAGAACAATCAACTTGCACATGAGTAAAAGATGATAAAAACAATTACTTGAGCAGTATAAAAATAGGTTAGACAATATTTTTGTTGGAGGTTGGAATAGAGAAGGTCTGTAGCAGTGTTTCCACTTCTGCGATGTGCTTGTGTAGTATTAGCAGGAGAGACTATGTGATGGTAGGGTTTACTGTTTTCAGGAGGATTCTTGCTAAGACCTCAGAGATGGTGAAGCTGTTTTTTTGTTTAATTGTGTTAGAAACAGCGATAAGTGCTGATTCAAGGCACTTGCGTCTGCAGAAATTAGTTTCTTTGATTGCTAAACGGGCGTCTTTGAATTTCATGAGATGATTGGTGGAATTTCGGTGTTGTACACAGGCGTTGTTCAGGTTATCGTTCCTACATGCATTAATGTGTTCATTGAAACCTCGAAACACGCCTCAATGAACACATTAATGCATGTAGGAACGATAACCTTAACAACGTTCTGGAGATGGGAAGTACAGTGCCGGCACTCTGAAGGAGGGGTGTTAATGTTGCAGTTTTGTAGCTGTAGTGTAAGCACGCCTCTGGCAATACAGTGATGGAGTGAATGATGATGAAAGTTTTTCTTTGTCAGGCCACCCTGCCTTGGTGGGAAACGGCCTATGTGTTAATAAAAATAATAAATAAGTAAAAGGACACAAATGCAACTAATGTGACATTTTATTGTGGCAACGTTTCGCTCTCCAGGAGCTTTCTCAAGCCGTTACGGCTTGAGAAAGCTCCTGGAGAGCATATTGTCGGTAATTCTACCAATATTATTACAAAAATAATAAACAAAAGAAGCCTACAGAGTATGCGAAATGTTTCGATAATAAAGCTATCAAAACGAAGCACATGTGTTTTTCTCACCTACTTCTGAGTACTGTACACCACTATAGTAAAGATGCTACTGACCCGTACCTGTCAGCACTTCAAATTTAACCATCTTCTTCCCCAACCTAGACACGAGTTTTCGACTATTACTACTACTACCACTAGTATTACAACTACTACTACTTCTACAACGATTATATTGTGCCTTACACCTCACTCTAAGCCTATATATACACTCTGTGTCTACATACTGTTTGTAACGGCTTGACAAAGCTCCTGGAGAGCGAAACGTTGCCACAATAAAATGTCTCATTACTTGCACTTGTGTCCTTTCACCTAATCACCTCATCTGGATTATGCCGCTCAGTTTTGGTCTCCTTACTACAGAATGGATATAGACCCATTGGAGAACATACAGAAGAATGACTAAAATTATTTACTGTATAAGTAGTAGAGCTTGATCATACAGAATGTGAAAAAGACTTGGGAGTCATTGTAAGCAAAAATCTAAAGCCAAGACAACAGTGCCTAAGTGTGCGCAATAAGGCTAACAGATTACTAGGATTTATTTCAAGAAGTATAAGCAAAAGAAGTCCAAAAGTTATTTTACAGCTCTAAGCAGTATAATGTGATCCTTTATTGACAACGTTTCGCCCACGCAGTGGGCTTTATCGAGTCACAGACAGATCTACCTGGAAAATGAGTAACATGACTATATATAGGGTATAGTCAGGTGAAGAATGCTGGGTCAGGTGGAGAAAGCTGCATGGGACAAACTTAAAAGTAGTGTGATAGTTAAAAACATTGTGTGACTTAAAGGACCTGCAATGTTCCATTCTTGAGTTCTAGGTGGGATAGCGTTGAAGAAGTTTCTTGGCAATAGGTTCAGCTATGTTAAGAACATAAGAACATAAGAAAGGAGGAACACTGCAGCAGGCCTGTTGGCCCATACTAGGCAGGTCCTTCACAATCCGTCCCACTAACAGAATATTTGCTCAACCCAATCTTCAATGCTACCCAAGAAATAAGCTTTGACAATTCTACCCACTCATGCGCGAGTCCCATCAAATCCAACCCTCTCACTCATGAATTTATTCCAACCTAAATTTGAAACTACCCAAGGTCCTACTTCAATAACCCTACTAGGCAGACTGTTCCACCTCATCAACTACCCTATTTCCAAACCAATACTTTCCTATATCCTTTCTAAATCTAAACTTATCTAACTTGAATCCATTATTGCGGGTTCTCTCTTGGAGAGATATCCTCAAGACCTTATTTATATCCCCTTTGTTAATACCCATTTTCCACTTGTATACCTCGATCATGTCTCCCCTCATTCTACGTCTTACAAGTGAATGTAATTTTAGAGTTTTCAATCTTTCTTCGTAAGGAAGATTTCTAATGCTATGTATTAATTTAGTCATTCTACGCTGAATGTTTTCTACGAATTTATGTCCATTCTGTAATAGGGGGACCAGAACTGAGCTGCGTAATCTGGTGAGGCCTTCTAATGATGTATAAAACGTAATAAACCCTGGACTTCTGTTTTCTAACATTGGGTATAAACCCAGTAATTTTTTGCCTATTACGTACGTTTGGGGGATTGCTGTCTTGGTTTGGTTGCTGTTACCTCACCCCCAATCCTTCTAATCTGTTTGGGTAAG
>WNWK01021593.1:0-33866 GCA_009830355.1 Cherax destructor
GTGAGTGTTGCTGCTACTTCACTTGTCCATTGCACTCTCAAGCAAAGGCATAATTCTGAGACTTATATACTTTAGCCAGAGAAGAGGTGCAGTAATTAAAGACATCATCATAAGTGGGCAGCAGCCACTAATAGAGTAGGTCATGCTAATGAACAGGGCCAGATTACCACAACAGCATTGAAATATATACTTTTTAACAAGATTCCATTATGTAGATGTGATAGACAAGTCAGACAAGGCTTTTTTGTACTGGAGACAATAGAGGAAGTAGTACTTTTAAGGTTTTCAGTCCATTAGTTGTGATAGTTCAATTCCTTAGCTTTAATCAGTCTAATACAGATAGATGATAGAAAAGTGGTGCAGTAGATAAAGACATCATAGATGATTGGGAGTCACTACTGGAAGTTGGTCTTGCATAAAGTTTTAGAAAATATCATCAATATTAAGATTGTCTTACGTTATTTTATTAAACAGTATCATTACAATAAGGGCAAACAATACCAACTAGAGGATGAATATGACACATGTGCAACACCTCTTTATCTCAGTTGACGAGACACTGAACTTTTTCATTCTAATGCAGAGGCAGCTTTTATACTGGACAAATTTGTAGAAGTCAAGAGGTAATTTTAAGGTGGTAAGTCCCTTAGCCTTGATAAAAGGTGTTCAGTTTCTTAGCCTTGAAATAAACGATCCTACGGGTGGGGATTGAACTCACGGCAAGTCAATCGTAAAACTACAGACCTAGCCTTGATAAATGTTCAGTCCCATTTTCTTGATCTATTTAAAATAGAGGCATGAGACTGGAGACACACTAGAGCCAGAGAAGAGGTGCAGTAGATGAAGACATCATCATAGATGGGTGTGTACCAATAGTGAAATTAGGTGATGCCCCCAAGTATGGCTAGAAGTTCATAAGATTACATGGTGTTGCTGTTTCAGACAAGTATTACAATATTAATATAATGCAACACTGATAAGTTGATGAATAAACACATGTGCAACACTTTGTTATCTGTATTGACATTAATTTTTACCTGCATAGCTGACTTTTTCAGTCTAATTCAAAGGCAACTAGTGGATACTGTTCTCCTGTGATGATGCTTACAACTGCTGCAACTAGTGGATACCGCTCACTTGTGATGATGTTTACAACTGCTGCAACTAGGGGATACCGCTCACTTGTGATGATGTTTACAACTGCTGCAACTAGTGATACCGCTCACTTGTGATGATGTTTACAACTGCTGCAACTAGTGGATACTGTTCTCCTGTGATGATGTTTACAACTGCTGCAACTAGTGATACCGCTCACTTGTGATGATGTTTACAACTGCTGCAACTAGTGATACCGCTCACTTGTGATGATGCTTACAACTGCTGCAACTAGTGGATACCGCTCACTTGCGATGATGTTTACAACTGCTGCAACTAGTGATACCGCTCACTTGTGATGATGCTTACAACTGCTGCAACTAGTGGATACCGCTCACTTGTGATGATGCTTACAACTGCTGCAACTAGTGGCTACCGCTCACTTGTGATGATGTTTACAACTGCTGCAACTAGTGGATACCGCTCACTTGTGATGATGTTTACAACTGCTGCAACTAGTGGATACCGCTCACTTGTGATGATGTTTACAACTGCTGCAACTAGTGGATACCGCTCACTTGCGATGATGCTTACAACTGCTGCAACTAGTGGCTACCGCTCACTTGTGATGACGCTCACAACTGCTGCAACTAGTGGATACCGCTCACTTGTGATGATGCTCACAACTGCTGCAACTAGTGGATACCGCTCACTTGTGATGATTCTTACAACTGCTGCAACTAGTGGATACTGCTCTCCTGTGATGATGTTTACAACTGCTGCAACTAGTGGATACTGCTCTCCTGTGATGATGTTTACAACTGCTGCAACTAGTGGATACCGCTCACTTGTGATGATGTTTACAACTGCTGCAACTAGTGGATACTGCTCACTTGTGATGATGTTTACAACTGCTGCAACTAGTGGTTACCGCTCACTTGTGATGATGCTTACAACTGCTGCAACTAGTGGATACCGCTCACTTGTGATGATGCTCACAACTGCTGCAACTAGTGGATACCGCTCACTTGTGATGATGCTCACAACTGCTGCAACTCGCTTCTTGTTGCAATGCATAACTCTCCATCTTCATGGCTTTATGCTAGATGAATGCTAAGTAAATGAACACCTTGTAATGAGGCTAATTTACTGAAAACCTTGTATTGAGGCTCAGGAAGTGAATACCTTGAAATTACCTCTTCATCTCTTCCACTGTTTCCAGTATAAAAGTTGATTCTGTAAAAACAAAAAACAAAACAAAACAAAAAACACTGTGCACATGAAAGGTTTGTCAAGGAATATGTTGCACATGTGTCCAGTTGTCAACTTGCTGGAATTGTACATTGTTAATTAAAAGAAAAGTTAGTAATAACGATGGGAAAAGATGACCTTGAGGAAGGTTGTGGGAGGAGGCTGTAAAAATGATAAGTGCGACGAATGTCTTTACAAATAAAGGTAAGAATACTCTCATTGTTGGGGATTTGCAAATTAAATATATAGAGAAAGAAAGATGACAGTGAAGAAGGCGCAGAAGGCGACATGGAGTGTTTCTCTGTAGTTGATTAGACAACATCATGTCAGGTAAGAAGGATGTTTTAGTACAGTAGGTAATATTGACAAATACTGAGAGGGTTTTCTTACGTATTAGACACAGAATACCTACTGAATAAATTAGGTGAAAGCAAGGGATCCTAATTTGTCTTTTATTTGCCTAGAAGAGGAATTAGTGTAGATTGCTAGCTAGATAAATACTGCAAAAAATTGCAATTTTGCTCATTAACAACTTGGAACAATTCTGTGCAAAACATGCCATGTATGCAAGGGATGGGAAGCATTTTTCTGGGGAAAGGTGACAGCATTAGTTCATTTGAACAAACTGTTCCTGAATTAAATGAGACATTAAACTGATGGAGGATAAATGTATGGGTGTGTAGGTGAGAAACAAAGAGACAGAAGTTTTAACAGTGAAATGAGCAAGAAATGCCAGAAAATCTTAGAGAACATTTTAAGAAAACAAGATAGCTCACAAAATATTTGGAGATATAAAGATTGATTACCATCATAGAATTAGAGGAGAGAGGTAAGACAAAAGCTTCATAGTATCTATTATATAAAGCGCAGTTGAGAAAGAAATATAATAAACAAACTAAGACTAGATGCATGTTCAGGAGACATAGATGTACTTGTAATAACTAACACTTAGTTCAAACTGAAGAATTGGGACATTCCTGCTGAATACCTCATTCTTTTAACACATCGGCCATCACCTACCCACGTACGATGACACCAGAAAATGAAAGTCATTCTTCATCTCTCAAACAGCTGTCTTGCCAGAATTAAATACACATCACAATTTAAATAACCCTCTTCATCGCAACATCCCCACCTCTTTTTCAGAGTACAAACCTCTCCAGGACTCAGGCCTCTTTAAGGGGGGCTCCTTGTTGCGGTAAAGAGGCTATCGGTCTGAGGAATTGGACCTCTTGGTCTTCTTCCTCAGACCGAACCTAATTACCCCCCAATCCCCCCTCCCCTTTCCCATCTTCCCCATCCTCCCTTTTCCTTTTCCTCCTCTTCCTCCTCATCCCTCCCTTCTTTCCTTCCCATTTTTACCCTGGGAGCTTCTCTCCACAGGCTTTCTAGTTCCTAGGTAGGGGGAAGGGTACCGTGGTCCAATCCCATTCCGTTGAGGTTCTCGGCGGTGGTGTTGTTTGCCGTGGAATCTGGATCGCCTGGGGATGTCCCGATCCCTCTCCGGTCTCCCGGGAGGGGGATGGCCTTGGGTATCTTTCGGGAGACGGGTGTATCTCTGGAGGCCACCTTTCGGATTCCGGGGGTGGTGGCCAAAGGCGGTATGCTTTGTGGCGGATATTCGGCCGCCCTCTCTTTTGTCTGCCGAGGTGGCTCGGTGGATGTGAGGTTGATATCCCGGATTGCTGGTTTACTGGCATGAAGGGTAGGGTATGGCACGGGTTCCATGCAGCATCTGCACTACTTGCGGTGTTGAGGTCCTCTTGGGCGCGGAGGGGGATTTACGCCCCTTTCATTCCTCCTAGGAAAAATAAACACATAAGCAGTATAATGTGATCCTTTATTGACAACGTTTCGCCCACGCAGTGGGCTTTATCGAGTCATAGACAGATCTACCTGGAAAATGAGTAACATGAAGATATATAGGGTACAGTCAGGTGGAGAATGCTGGGTCAGGTGGAGAAAGCTGCATGTGACAGTCTTAAAAGTAGTGTGATAGTTAAAAACATTGTGTGACTTAAAGGACCTGCAGTGTACCATTCTTGAGTTCTAGGTGGGATAGCGTTGAAGAAGTTTCTTGGCAATAGGTTCAGCTATGTTGTAGAAGCCGTTGTTCTGGTTGAAGTTGTTGGATATACAGATGAGTGATGATTCTAGGATTCTTCGGTATTGCGTGTTGTCTTCTCTGGCGATGAGTCTTGCGTTTCTGTAGTTGATTAAATGGTTGTGTAAATTTCGGTGTTGAACACAGGCATTTCAGGTTCTTCGCCTCTGACTAGTTCTATAACGTGTGTGGAGGTTCATCCTCCTCCTCATACACTTCCTTCATCCCCTGTCCCCTCCCAAGCCCCTTCGACAGTTCCCTCTTCTAACTCCTCGCCCTCTACTTTAGTACAGTCTATAGACTCCCCGATCGTTGCTCACTCTTCTTCCATTTCTAATGTAGTCCCACATTCTGCATCTTTGACTTCCGAAACACTGGAAGCTATTGCAGAATATATTTCTGGACCGATGATGGACACTACTCCACCTGAGGTTCCTCTGATTACAGGTCTTCCGCTGCCTCCACACGTGGACTTTTCTAACCCTAGTCCATAGATTCCTCTCACTTCCACTTATATCTTTCTCTCCATAAATCATGGCTTATTTGCAGTGGAATATCCGAGGCCTCAGGGGTAACCGGGGTGAGCTTCAGGTGTTGCTCTCTCAGTTTTCCCCTGTTGGGGTCTGTTTGCAAGAACCCAAATTACAATCCACTGTTATCAGGCCCTTTTCAGGCTATGATTTGTTATATTCATCGGATCCTTTTTCCGATGGAACCTTTAACGAAAGTGCTCTTCTTATACGCACTGGTGTTCCATACCGTCAGCTCTATGTTCCTTCTTCCTTACATTACACCGCAGCCCGTATCCACTTGAATAAGTGGTATACACACTGTTCTTTATATCTCTCCCCTTCGCGGGCATTGTCTATCCCAGATGTTGATTTTCTGGTTTCTTCCTTACCGTCACCCCTTCTATTACTTGGCGATTTTAACGCACACCATTTTCTCTTGGGAGGGTCGCACTGTGACTCCCATGGCATTCAGTTGGAGGCATTTCTTGCTTCTCTTCCCCTCCATGTTTTAGATACGGGTACTCCTACCCATTTTGATCCTCGAACTTATTCTTTCTCCTGAATCGATCTCTCCATCTGCTCTTCCTCAACAGTCCTTGACTTCACCTGGTCTGTCCTCCCGGACTTACATGACAGCGATCATTTCCCAATCATCCTTAAGTCCCCTTTGTTTTCTCCACCTCCTCATTGCCCACACTGGCAATTTGACCGGGCGAAATTAGACCTTTACGCACATCTTACTGCCTTTCATGAGGTTCCTACCTCGTCCTCCATTGATGAGGTTTTACATCTCTTTTCGTCCTCCATCTTCACAGCGGCTTCACATTCTATTCCCCAAACCTCGGGCAAGCATCCTCAAAAGTGCGTGCCTTGGTGGTCTCCTGCTTGTGCTCGGGCAGTGCGTTTGAAACGTGCTGCATGGGGCAGGTATCGGTATAACAGAACCACAGAGAGACTCCTTGATTTTAAGCAGAAGAGAGCTATTGCTCGCCGTGTCATACGTGATGCTAAACGCACTTGCTGGCGAGATTACGTTTCTACTGTCACTTCGGCTTCCTCGATGAGTGCAGTCTGGAAGAAAGTGCGGAAATTAAGTGGTAAATTCTCCCCCGACCCGGCTCCTGTTCTTCAGGTTGCTGGTGTCGATATAGCACACCCTCTTGCCGTTGCCACTGAAATTGGTAATCATCTCGTCCGCATTTCTCAGAGCTCCATCTATGCCCCTCGTTCCTTTCTTCTAAGTCTGCCAGCGAGTTAAAGCCCTTAGATTTTTCTTCTCTTAGAGAAGAATCCTATAATGTGCCTTTTACCCTTCAAGAACTGGAGGCAACGCTCTCTGCTTGTCGATCATTGGCAGCTGGGCCAGACGGCATACATATTCGTATGCTACAGCATTTACATCAGTCTGCTCTTACTGTCCTCTTACGACTCTTTAATCTCATGTGGTCGCAAGGAGTTCTTTCCCAGCTGTGGAAGTCTGCTATTGTTCTCCCTTTTCGAAAACCAGGTACTACGGGACGTGATTCCTTTCACTACCATCCCATCGCTCTTACCAGTGCAGTTTGCAAGGTGATGGAACTTCTAGTTAATAGACGTTTGATGTGGTATTTAGAGACACACAATAGTCTCTCCCCTAGTCAATATGGCTTCCGTATGGGCCGTTCTGCCATTGACCCCTTGCTGCGCTTGGATACGTATATTCGTAATGCCTTTGTGTGAATAACCATTCAGTTATCGCTATCTTTTTCGACCTTGAGAAGGCTTATGACACAACTTGGAGATATAATATCTTGGCCCAGGCCCACTCCTTAGGCCTCTGAGGCAACCTACCATTCTTTCTTAAGGCCTTCTTAACTGACAGACATTTCCAGGTCCGGGTTAGTAATGAACTCTCCCCGGAATTTGTCCAAGCTGAAGGTGTCCCTCAGGGATGTGTTCTGAGCACAACACTCTTTCTGCTTGCTATAAATAATCTGGCATCTGTTCTCCCATTTAATAGTTGGTCATCGCTCTATGTGGATGACTTTGGTATAGCATGTGCAGGTGCTGACTGTCACCTCATTGCAGTTTCCCTCCAGCATGCTATCAACCTGGTTTCTGATTGGGCCAACACTCACGGGTTTAAATTTTCTAGTGGCAAAACTCATCAAATTACGTTTACTAGACGTTCAGTGGTCTCTGATCATCCATTGTACCTATACGGCTCACGTATCTCAGAACGTGATACAGTCAGGTTTCTCGGCCTCCTGTTCGACCGTCGATTGTATTGGAAACCTCACATTACCTCTCTGAAGGCAACTTGTCACACCAGGCTGAACCTTCTTAAAACCCTCGCACATCTTTCATTGGGGGCTGATCGTAGAATTCTCCTTCGCCTACATTCAGCCCTAATTTTGTCGAAACTCGATTATGGTGACCAGATATATTCGGCGGCCTCCCCTGCTACTCTTTCCATCCTTAATCCCATCCATCACCAGGGATTACGCTTATGACTTAGTGCATTTCGTTCTTCCCCGGTTGAGAGCCTCTATGTAGAAGCGAACATTCCATCCTTATCCGATCGTCGTGATGCACATTGCATTCGCTATTTTGTTCGCTTTCATGACCTCCGCAATCCTTCCATGTATAGGATTGTTACAGATGTTAGTAGGAGCTCTTTATTTGTTCGTCGCCCCTGCTTACTTCATCACTTTTCTCTTCGTCTACATTCACTCCTGTCTTCCCTTCAACTCCCACCTCTATATGTTCATGTGACATCTCCCTTTTCCCTGCCCCCTTGGGAAGTTTCTGCTGTCCGTGTCTGTTTTATTCCTCTACCTTGCGCGAAAGCCCAACTACCTACGGCGGCTTCTCGCTCTTTCTTTCTAGACCACTTCCGTTCTCATTCCCATGCCATCGCAGGATACACCGATGATTCAAAGTCATCTGACGGCGTCGGATTCGCAGCAGTGTTTCCGGACAGCGTCGTACGAGGGCATCTATTACCCTCAGCTAGCATATTTACGGCTGAATTGTATGCCATTCTTGTGGCACTTATCTGTATTGCATCTATGCCTGTATCACCATTTGTGGTCGTTTCAGACTCCCTTAGTGCTTTACAGGCTATCCGTAAAATTGATACACCTCACCCCCTAGTTCTTCCTATCCACCTTTGGTTATGCCGTATCTTTATCAAGCATAAAGATATTGTCTTTTGTTGGGTCCCTGGTCATGTTGACGTACAGGGCAATGAACAGGCAGACACTGCTGTGCGGTCAGCAGTACATGACCTTCCAGTTTCATATAGAGGTGTTCCTTTTACGGACTATTTTCGGTCATTGCTACCCACTTTCGCACCCGTTGGCAACAACGCTGATCTGACCTGCTAAATAACAAACTTCATTCTATTAAACCGGTTATAGGTTTCTGGCCTTCTTCTTGTCACCAATGTCGAGGTTGGGAGACTACACTCTCCCGTCTTCTCATCGGCCACACTCGTCTTACTCACGGGTATCTCATGGAGAGGCTCCCTGCCCCTCTCTGTGAGCATTGTCAGGTTCCAGTGTCTGTTCGACATATTCTGTTGGACTGCCCACTCTATCAACGAGCACGCAGAATTTACCTCCAACGGCGTCTTCGCTCTGCGGCCCTTTCTTTACCTTCCCTTCTTGCAGATGGACCCTCCTTTAATCCTGACTCTCTCGTTGACTTTTTGACAGAAACTGACTTACTACACAAACTCTGAAGATTATACCTCTAGCACCTCCGTCAGTCCCTTATACCTCGATCTCTTGGTACCCTCTATCCCTGCACTATCCACCATCCTGCTGCACTCCATACCCTACTAATCATCCATTTCCCTCTTACAACCCATTCTCCCTGCATCCTGCAATAACCTGCAGCGCTGTATAACCCCTGTGGTTTAGCGCTTCTATTTGATTATAATAATAATAATCCAGGACTCAGGACTGGCTAACTGGTTTCACTAAATCCGTTCACGTGCGTTACCTTGCTCACCATATAGTAACACGTCAAGCTATAAAAATCAATAACCTGAATAACTGAATGTTCAACCCACAGCACTCCAACTCTTCCTTCCGTTCCCTGGTAGGCATCGCTCTCGCTTCACACAATGAGTGTCCGTAGTTCAATCCCCAGCCGGGTGGAAACATTGGCGTGTTTCCTTACACCTGCTGTCCACGTTCACCTTGCAAGCAAGTAGGTACCTGGATGTTAGCCTACTGGTGTGGGTCGCATCCTGGGGGACAAGATTGAAGGATCACAATGGAAATAAGACAGACAATACTCCATGATGTACTGTCTTTCTTAGGTTATCCTGGGTGGCTAACCCTCCGAGGTTAAAAATCTTAACAAAATCGTATCCTATCATATCTTAACTAACTCTTTTCGTCATTCTATTCTGTTCCATCCTCTATAAATTCCAAAACCACATCAACAACTCCTCATCAGCCTTCTGCATTATATCTTTGGTCTTCTAATTCCTACCCTCCGAATTCTCTGCATAATTTTCACCTCAAGCATTATATTTAAACATATCTCTACTATCTCCAATCTAATTCTTCTTACAAAATTTAAATTACACTCATTCCTCACATTCATATAACAGTGTTGGCACCATTATACTCTGGCACTCAGGTATGATCTACAGACTCCCAGTCCTAGACATTAACCACACTAAGCTTCTGTGGGACAAAATTTCTGCGGCATCAAATTACAAATCAAAAGTTTTAATAAAAGATTTTAACAGTGGTCAGTGGTCACGTGTGGTCATACCTGTCCTAAGCTGTCTGGGAATTAGCGTGGGGTGATACCGAGCACATGGCTCGCTGCAGTGTTTTAGAATCTCAGGTTGAAGTGTTGAAGAAGGAGGTTCTACTCTTCAGGAGGAAAATAGGAGGCTGAAGCTTCGCCTAGATGGGTGTGGGTGTGGGAGTGAGTGTGAGATGGTTGGAGCTGGTAAGGAGGAAATGGCTACCAACAGTGAAAGTGGCAGCCGCTTTAAGTGGCAAGTGGTTCACAATTCAGGAAGAAGGAAGATAAGGAAGGTTAATAGAGAAGATGTGAAGGTAGGAAATCGATTCTCTGTTCTCCAGGACGAGTGTACTTCAGTGGTCAGTGAGGTTAAAGGTACCACTGACTCCCTGCTAATCAAGGTAAGAATATTCTGATTGTGGGAGACTCTCAGGTAAGATATATGGACCGTGCTTTTGTAACAGAGACAGGAAGGTCAGACAGAGGGTGTGCCTCCCAGGAGCTGGTGTTGGTGACATAGTCAGCAGGTTGGATAATATTATGTCAGGTAATGGGAACAAGCCCATTATCTGTCTTAGTGCTGGTGGAAATGACATTGGGAAGGGCAGGAGACAGGAGCTACTAGATAAGTACAGGTCAGCCATAGAAGTCGTTAGGTCTAAGGGACTTATCCCAATCATATGTAGCATTTTGCCTAGAAAGGAGTGGGCAATGAATGGATGTCTAGGGCAATTGGTATAAATTGCTGGCTAGACAGGTACTGCAAGGAACTTGCAATTCCATTCATTGATAACTGGGACAAATTCTATGGCAAACGTGATATGTATGCAAGGGATGGGGTTCATCTCTCTGGGGCTGGAGTGATTGCATTAGCCGATACGATTGAGGGGTCATTGGAGACTTGTCTAGGACTTTAAACTGATAGATTATAGAGGTATGGGTGTTTGTGGAAACAATCAGGCTGTAGTATTAGGCCTGGAAACAGCAGATATTACCAGGATACCTCAGGGATATGTTTAAAAACAATATTCAAAATAAAGTTTGTAAATGCAAAGCAATTGATCAACAAACAAAGAGAGATAGTAGAGGGCAACAGTGACTAGCTCCCTTAAGGTTTACTATACAAATAGTAGGAGTCTAAGAAATAAGATAGATGAGCTAAGATTACTTGCAAGTGCAGGTAATATAGATATTATTGCTATAACAGAGACCTGGTTCAACCTGAAAGATAGAGAAATGCCTTCCGAGTGCAACATTCAGGGTTACAAACTATTCCACACTGATAGGGTCAACAGGAAGGGTGGTGGAGTGGCGATGTATGTCAGAGATAATTTAAATTGTTGTGTTAGACATGATATAAGATTAGAAACAGCGGACACAGAATCTGTTTGGCTACAGTTTCTCGAGGGTCTTGAAAAATTAATTTTGGGTGTGATTTACAGGCCCCCAAGTCTGGATAGGGAGTGCAGTAAGCTGCTATGGGACGAAATTCATAAGGCGTCTAGATATGAAAATGTTGTGTTAATGGGAGATTTTAACTTTAGACAAATTGATTGGAACAATGAGACAGGTAATCTCGAGTCTAGTGACTTTCTTGATACGGTTCAGGATTGTTTTTTAAAACAGTTTGTGACAGAACCAACTAGAGGTAGCAACTTGCTTGATTTGGTTCTTGCCAACAAAGAATCACTAATTAATAATCTTGAGGTTAATGAAGAGCTTGGGGAAAGCGATCACAAATCACTTAGCTTTAATATATCATGGAATTACCCAGGTAACTGCAATCAAGTCTCTGTTCCAGACTTTCGTGTTGCCGACTTCATGGGGCTGAGAAATTACCTAGGTGGGCTAAATTGGGATGACCTGACTATGGGTCAGGTAGGTGGTTTTGGTTGCCAATATGACGTTTTTCAGAGCGTAGTTCTAGCTCCCCAGACAACCTTTGTTCCAAGTAGGGAAATTAGATCTAACAAAAATGATCCTAAATGGATGAACAATAGATTAAAACATCTCATTGGTCAAAGAGAGGCATATATAGGCGTATCAAAAGAGGGATGGACAGATAAGAAATCAATATTTTCAATTAAAAGAGAAATAAAAAAGGAATAAGAAAAGCAAAAAGGGATTATGAGGCTAAGGTCGCAAGGGATTCGAAGACTAACCCAAAGGGTTCTTTCAGGTATACAGAAGTAAGATTAGGGACAAGATAGGCCCACTTAAGAGTAACTCGGGACAAATCACGGACAGTGATAAGGATATGTGTGAAATTTTCAATACTTACTTCCTCTCAGTTTTTACTCAGGAAGATACTAGCGGAATTCCAGAAATAATAAATTATGTAGAACTGGAAGATAATAGACTATGCTCGATTGGGGTAACTAGTGACATGGTCCTCAGACAAATAGAGAAATTAAAACCTAACAAATCCCCAGGCCTTGATGAACTGTTTGCAAGAGTTTTAAAGGAATGTAAAGAGGAACTTAGCAAACCTTTGGCAAATCTTTTCAATATATCACTACAAACTGGCATAGTGCCAGACAAGTGGAAAAGGGCAAATGTAATACCTATTTACAAGGCAGGTGACAGGTCCTTAGCTTCGAACTATAGACCAATAAGCCTTACCTCCATAGTTGGTAAATTTATGGAATCAATAATTGCCGAGGCAATTCGTAGCCATCTTGAAAAGCATAAATTGATTAATGAATCTCAACACGGTTTTACTAAGGGGCGTTCCTGTCTTACGAATTTACTAACTTTTTTCACTAAGGTGTTTGAGGAGGTAGATCATGGTAATGAATATGATATTGTGTATATGGACTTCAGTAAGGCTTTCGATAAAGTTCCACATCAGAGGCTACTGAGGAAACTTAAGGCACACGGAATAGCAGGAGAAATTTTTCCTGGGTAGAGGCATGGTTGACAAATAGGCGGCAGAGAGTTTGCATAAATGGAGAGAAATCAGAATGGGGGCGCGTCTCAAGCGGTGTTCCACAGGGGTCAGTTTTGGGCCCCTGTTGTTTACAATTTACATAAACGACATAGATGAGGGAATAAATAGTAACATAAGTAAATTTGCTGATGACACCAAAATAGGTCGTCCAATTCATTCAAATGAGGACATTAGAGCACTCCAGGATGATTTGAATAGACTGATGCAGTGGTCGGAGAAGTGGCAGATGCAGTTTAATGTAAACAAATGCAAAGTTCTAAATGTTGGGCAGGACAATAACCATGCCACATATAAGCTGAATAATGTAGATCTTATTACTTGTGATTGCGAGAAGGATTTAGGAGTTCTGGTTAGTAGTAATCTGAAGCCAAGACAACAGTGCATAAGTGTTCGCAATAAAGCTAACAGAATCCTTGGCTTCATATCAAGAAGTATAAATAATAGAAGTCCTCAGGTTGTTCTACAACTCTATATATTTTTGGTTAGGCCTCATTTAGATTATGCTGCACAGTTCTGGTCACCGTATTACAGAATGGATATAAATGCACTGGAAAACGTACAAAGGAGGATGACAAAGTTGATCCCATGTATCAGAAATCTTCCCTATGAGGATAGACTGAGGGCCCTGAATCTGCACTCTCTAGAAAAGCGTAGAATTAGGGGGGATATGATTGAGGTGTATAAATGGAAAACAGGAATAAATAAAGGGGATGTAAATAGCGTGCTGAAAATATCCAGCCAAGACAGGACTCGCAGCAATGGTTTCAAGTTGGAAAAGTTCAGATTCAGGAAGGATATAGGAAAGAACTGGTTTGGTAATAGAGTTGTGGATGAGTGGAACAAACTCCCGAGTACCGTCATAGATGCTAAGACGTTGTGTAGTTTTAAAAATAGAGTTAGATAAATACATGGGTGGGTGTGGATGGGTGTGAATTTGGACCTGACTAGCTTGTATTACCAGGTCAGTAGCTGTACTAATTCCTTAAGTGGAAGTGACCTGACCAGGTGGTCGGCTGACCAGGTGGTCAACTAGACAATTATATGAGTGGGTGCGGTTGGGTGTGAGTTGGTCCTGACTAACCTGTGCTAGGTCAGATGCAGTGTTCCCTCCTTAAGTGAATGTAACCTGACCTGGCTGGGTCGGGGCTTAAGCCGTTGGAGATTTGGACTTGCCTCGCATGGGCCAGTAGGCCTGCTGCAGTGTTCCTTCTTTCTTATGTTCTTATGTTCTTAACAAAACTGACCAGAATAATACAAGCAATTTTTAGTAACTTTAAAGAAAATTGCTGGTAAACATTATAAACAGTTTTGGACAAAACTAACTAGAGAAAATCCCTTGATTTTTTAGCTCTGGCAAGTAAGTAATTTTTTATAAATACGTATGAGGTTAATAAAGAACTTGAAGAAAGTGATCACAATTCAATTAGTCTAAATTTCTCATGAAATTACCTAAGTATCGATGCAAAATTAAGAGGTCTGATTTCCGAGCAGCCAATTTAATTAAAGAGGCGAGTGACTGAAGTGTAGACCTGGGTAACCTGATTAGGAATTATCATGAGGAGGATCAAGCTGCATAGAATCCTAATAGAGAAACTAGGTAAAATATCAATGACCTTACATTATTCAGCAAAGACTGGAAAATCGGTTGATTAAAAAGAGAGGCATTTGTAGGTTAACAGAAGAGGAGAGGGCAGTCTTAAGAACCATTACATTCAATTTAAGAAATAGAAGAACTAATTTTAGCCTCCTTCAGAGCGGCAGGGGCAGACGTGCGCCTGGAACTCCGCAACACCTTCACTTGTGTGACTGGTCCCAGTGTGCCATGGCAGCGAGTCTGTGGAGGCGCGTCAATACTTTGGGCATAGAACTACTGAAGGGGCCATAACTTCCGATGTAACCAATGCGTTGTTACCAGCTATCATCAAAAACACATATGGGATACACGGATAGGAGTTCTATGGTGTAGTATTAAATGGGGCCACCCTGATTCCTGTTACCCAGGTCTGAGTAGTCATCCAGTTGTGTATGGCAGCCAGGTTTAATAGACACTATGAAACTTGGTATCTTATGAAAATTTGCACACAGTTACAGTCAAGATTGATGGACTGAAACATGTCTGAAGATGGCTGAACACCCTCCTGTTCTTCACGACTCCTTGTATGGACTGATGAAGCCACTGGTGGCGAAACGTTTCTCAATAAGACCCAAGTTCTAGGTCTAATTACACCAAGATATAATGGAGCTTAATGAAGACGTCAGAGTGCGCTCACTGACGTATCGTCGAGATACACATGGGTTAAACTATGCAATGTTCCTTTGAAGCTGATGAAGCAGACTTATGTCATGTGTTCTACAAATTTGGAACCATACACGTGGTACAACAAGGTACGTGGTTGGCTGGTGTTTACGTCGGGTTACCAGAAGGGACATATTCTCTCAAGATGTTGTTAGTACTTTGTGCTTTCCTATGTAATCCTGCCGGATTTCCAGTCCCATGTGACGGTTTCCTATGCTCACTTGTCGGATGTGCAAGGAATATGATCACAAGGCTGTCAGGTGTCCTCGCAGGAAGAACAAACAGAGTATTCACAGGAGGAGCGAACATCAAGGCCATGGGGCATGTATTGGATCTATGAAATCTGAGAGACCAACAACATTGAGTCGGAGAGTGTTGTAGTGGTGGATGTGACACACCTTGCATGGGAAGAGACAGAGGCTCTTCTTAACTTGTTAAATGATACAGTATGAGCATGCTCAGAGTCAGAGGACGCCGCACTAGGGGATGAGTTGGAAAAAGTGTTAATGGATATATTCCCCCCAGTCGGAAGAGGTGTCACCGATAATTGAGGAGGGGATTAATTTTGTGAAGGCCTAATTTTGTGAAGAGGCTACAATGAGGACATTGGAACCATCCCTTGCCCTCGTGATGAGGAATGAGTCTCCGAGGAGTAGATCAGTGTTGTGGAGACAGATGTTGATGTGAATCGACTGGCATGTATGTGGTGGAGGACATGCGTGCCCAGAAACGAGCAGCCACAGCATCAGATTCAGATGATGTTTTAACACCAGCACAACGGCTTGGTAAAAAGTCATGGGCAGTAACGTCCAGTGGTTCTGGGGCTGTGAGGAACAATCACCACAGTGCCAAAGGGCCTACGAAACCAGGGCTTGTGATCATTTGAAAAGTAGGTAATAGGGGTATTACTGACAACGCTGAGGGTCGAGTCTGTCAGAAGGGCAAACCACCTTTTTCCTAGGCTTCAGGCTAATGACTGTTAATGTTAATGGGCTATGTATGGTAGCAAAGAGGCACTGTTTTACGGGGTTCATTGGCAGGTACAGGGTGGATGAAGTTTTTTCATACGTACAGGATCTGGAGATCCCAGGTTATGTGGAGTTTGTTGTTTACTGTTAGTTTAAAAGGGGGTGTTGGGAAGTCATTCCCGTTTGTATATCATCGTGGTGAAAACAGAGGGGATGGTCGCATTTTACGTGTGGATGGCACTTGGCAGAATTTCCCTCTCACATGTTTGTATGCGCCAGTGGATGATGGGGCTGTGAGGGTTAAAAACAATTTTATTAGGGATGATCATAGTTTTTTCCTTAGGTCATTGCCGGCCTTAAAATTTGTACGGAGGTCTGGAATTGTGTGGTTAGGAAAAAGGAGGTCGGAACATAATTCCCAGGTTTTAAGAACATAAGAAAGGAGGAACACTGCAGCAGGCCTGTTGGCCCATACTAGGCAGGTCCTTCACAATCCATCCCACTAACAAAATATTTGCACAACCCAATTTTCAATGCTACCCAAGAAATAAGCTTTGATAATTCTATTTACTCAAATGCAAGTCCCACTCAAATCAAACCCCTCTCACTCATGAATTTATCCAACCTAAATTTGAAACTACCCAAGATCCTAGCTTCAATAACCCTACTGGGCAGATTGTTCCACTCATCAACTACCCTATTTCCAAACCAATACTTTTCTATATCCTTTCTAAATCTAAACTTATCTAATTTGAATCCATTATTGGGGGTTCTCTCTTGGAGAGATATCCTCAAGACCTTATTTATATCCCCTTTGTTAATACCCATTTTCCACTTGTATACCTCGATCATGTCTCCCCTCATTCTTCATCTTACAGGTGAATGTAATTTAAAGGTCTTCAATCTTTCTTCATACGGAAGATTTCTAATACTATGAATTCTACGCTGAATGTTTTCTAACGAATTTATATTTATTCTGTAATATGGAGACCAGAACTGAGCTGAGTAATCTAGATGAGGCCTTACTAATTATGTACAAGTTGTTACACGAGTTGTTACATGATGTGCAATTGCGGGATATGTTGCGTGTCATAGACGATACCAACCCACACGTATGTGAGGAGGATATATGGGGCAAGACTATATAGAATCAACCGTTACTGTGCGTTCGGTTAAGACCGTGACAGCTTCTTTTTCAGGTCATTAGCCAGTTCTTCTTATGGAGGTGGGGTGGGATACACTGACAGTGAGGCCAATGATGCAGGTGAACACACAAACTTTAGTTATCCATTAAAACACGAGTTGGTGGACCTAAACAGATAATAACCTAGTCAGCCAATTATTCTTGGGCACCAGTATAAGGGTACACAGTACCTTCTAATAGAGAAAAAATTTCAATCCTTCCTCCACTACTCATACTATAATCCGAGTCCAAGTAGCGTCCGGAATAAATTCAGTTACTTTCTGGACTTACTCTCAATTTTCAGAAATTCATAGTCACATGAGAAGACTTTTCTTTGCACTTGTTTTACCCAGTATTTCATAGCCTCAGATGACTTATAACTTCACTTTATCTCAAGGAACTTGAAGACAAGAGATGTTACTTTCAAGAGTTTATCTATCGAAGAGTACTTTGACCCATCAACAGTTAACTTAAGTGCGACAACTGTGATCAAGCAGACTGTTTATGTGGCTTGATGTAGGGTTTCTGTTCAGGCTAATCACCTTCATTCAGCAACCAGCTGGATACATGAAACCATAACTCACGTGGAACTATAATCCATTACCCATGTAAGCTGGGTTATCTTTGGTAGGGACATGGGGGGGGGGGGAAGATAATTAGTTTTCTTCTCCTATTCTTGCCCACCCGATTCTGCACGTAAACTAGCTTACTGTGGAAATAAGTCACTCTGTCTGACTTTTTTGGGTTAAATTAGGTTCTCTACACATATGCTGCTATGTATGATAATCTACGTAACTGTATTTGTGTATACCTGAATAAACTTACTTTTACCACACCTCAGCCACAGGATGACTGTTTTGTTGACGAAAGTAATTAGGCCCAAAGAATCAAATCATCGACACCAGAGATAGTAAACTACATTTAGTGAAATCATTACTAGACCTGAGGTTCACTGCCTTGAAGTATAAAGAATCTTCCTGTGTGTGCCATACCAGCCTGAGCATGTTACTACTACCCGGGTCTTCAACTTCAAGAAAGTCCAAGTTGATAACTTCCTTCATCACAGCTGAATTATCATTCCAGCCTCTGAGTGGCAACTTGGCACTAGTAATTTCCCTGTTTGCCTCTTCATCAAGGACATTTAAATTCTCTTCAGTAGCTATGGTCCCTTGTAGATTATCCTACAAAGAACCTCTTATTCAAGATATTTTTAATTCCTCAGGTAAGTGTTAAGCGTGGTCTCGAATAGGAAGAATGAAGAGGAAGCATCCAATAATACTAAAAACAAACGATTCTTTTTGAGAGATTTCTGTGGTTTATAGAAAATTTCTGGCCACGGGAAGCAAGTGTAATTTTGGTCAACCTCTTGTAAACTCAGTACTCAAGTCTGGCCTGCCGGTTTCCCTGAATCCCTTCATAAATGTTACCTTGCTCACACTCCAATAGCACGTAAAGTCCTAAAAATCATTTGTCTCCATTCACTCGTATCAAATACGCTCACACAAAACCTCCTTTACCTCCTCCCTCCAACCTTTACTAGGCCGACCCCTACCCTCACCTCAACAACCCCTCCTCAGCCCTCTGGATAATAGTTTTGGTAATCCCACACCTCCTCCTAATTTCCAAACTACGTATTGTCTGCATTATATTCACACCACACATTTCCCTCAGACATGACATCTCCACTGCCTCCAGCCTTATATTTGTTACAACATTCACAACCCATGCCTGACACCCATACAAGAGTGTTGGTATAACTATACTCTCATACATTTCCCTCTTTGCTTTCATGGATAAAGTTCTTTGTCTCCACAAATTCCTCAATGCACCGTTCACTTTTTTCCCCTCATCAATTCTATGATTTACCTCATCTTTCAAGGAACCCATCTGATGACACATCCACTCCCAAATATCTGAATGCATTCACCTCCTCCATACTCTCTCCCTTAAATCTGATATATAATCTTTCATTACCTAATTGTTTTTGTTATCCTCATCACCTTACTTTTTCCTATATTTACTTTTCTTTTTTTTCTTTTACATACCCTACCAAACTCATCCACCAACCTCTGCAACTTCTCTTCAGAATCTCCCAAAAGCACAGTGTCATCAGCAAAGAACTGTGACAACTCCCACCTTGTGTTAGATTCGTTATCTTTTAACACCACACCTCTTGCCAACACCCGAGCATTCACTTCTCTTACAACCCCATCTATAAATATTGTGGAGAAATTTCTCCAGGAGGGGGGTATTCGTCTCCTTCAGCCCTTTCAGCCCTTTAAAGCTGTTTCCAACTGAGGGGCCCAGCCCTTAGAAATGGGCAGTGAAGTCTTGTTCGCTACCACATCACTTAATTAGAGAGATGTTTACCAGTATGTACCAGTGTTAGACACGCCACTTCCTTGTACATCATGGATGACCGCTGTTGTAATTTGGATGGGTTAATGAGAGATAATCGATCTCTTACTGTAGTAGGAATATTAATAAAATCCTACACCCATTCTAATACGATGTTAAAGATAACATACAGAGTCGTCTAAGCCTAGACACAGCAAGAAATCAAGCATTCTGCATTGCTTCCTGTAGAAGTTTGGCAAGCAAGGGAAACATGCTGTATCAACATTTCCTTTATGTGAGGGCAAGCTGGGCGAGGAGGGTTCAGATTGCCTTATGACCCAGAGGGAACATAACGCCGGGTTAAAGATAACGAACTCGGTTCCTCGTGTTTATGTGCATAAAAAGGACAATGCAAAGTAGCAGTATATTACAGAGAAGTGTGTTCAGCTTATTGTAGTGATATTACTGCTAAAAGGCAAATATTGAACAACAATTGCGAGTGTAACACCACCAGACAAGGATGTGTGATATTCCTCACCGATACTTCAAGCAAGACAGCATTATCCGGGTGTGAATCGAGGGTCCAATACAAATACCCAGGTAAGTCTGCTCAGATGTTTTGAAGCTCTAGTGACTGTGCAGTTAGGAACTGATTTATGTTCTAGGCAGATTTATCATACACCCGGTGATGTGAGGGATTTTTAGCCCAACCCAATGAGAACCAGATATTCAGTATTCCTCTACTGAATATGTGGGTTTACGCTCCTTTAGGGCAATTATTCAAATATTTATACTCACTTATTTCTGACAGCCCTAAGAGTTGGAGTAGACGACTCCTCTATAATGACTTTGTGGATGGCTGAGAAGACATGGATTCGTCAATAAGCTAAGTAGCTTAATTAATATAATCCATTTATATTCTTATTTTACTCCAATTTCTTTACATTTGGTCCTTCGAACCAGATAAGTGACCACATGGTGGTCCAAAGACTTATTCTACAGTGTATAAGTGTCTATGAGCATTATCATCACCCCTCTGAAATAATGGTGATGATAATGCAGGTTTTTAACTGTATTGTAGCCGAACCTCTGGGAAGACAGTGATGGAGTGAAAATTGGTGAAAGTGTTTCTTATTTTTCGGGTCACCCTGCCTTGGTGAGTAGCGGTCGATATGTAATAAAGAAGATAACACACACATATATATGTATATATATATATATATATATATATATATATATATATATATATATATATATATATATATGTGTGCTGATTAGGTAAAACTAGTCAATTAGCAACAACTCATCTAAAATTAAGTCCTTTCTAAAATTTTATCTTATACCTTTAAAGATATATTTTTTTCATTTATGTTAATGTAAGAATTTATAATTTTGTACCAAGAGAAACTTTGAAAACCTACCTAACTTTATTACAACAAGCGCAATTTAATTTAGCCTAACCCAACTAAATATATTTTAGATACGTTAACACTAATTTAAAATTAAACAAACACAATGAAATATATTTTTTTCGTTATGTTCAGAATTATTTTGGCTAAATTATTGCATACACAAATTTTCACTTGTCTTATATGGCAAGGTGAACGTTGCTATTTAAGCCAAAATCGAAAGTTTTACCTAATCGGCACGACATATATATATATATATATATATATATATATATATATATATATATATATATATATATATATATATATATATATATATATATATATATATATATATATATATAAAATATATATATATATATATATATATATATATATATATATATATAATTATTATATATAATATATATATATATATATATATATATATATATATATATATTATATATATATATATATAATTTATAATTTATAATTTATAATTTATAATTTATAATTTTGTTCCAAGAGAAACTTTGAAAACCTACCTAACCTTATTACAACAAGCGCAATTTAATTTAGCCAAACCCAACTAAATATATTTTAGATACGTTAACATTAATTTAATAATAAACAAACACAATGAAATATTTTTTTTTCATTATGTTCAGAAGGATTTTGGCGGAATTATTGCATACACAAATTTTAACTTGTCTTATATGGCAAGGTGAGCGTTGCTATTTAAGCCAAAATCGCAAGTTTTACCTAATCGGCACGACATTATATATATATATATATGTCGTGCCGATTAGGTAAAACTGGTCAATTAGCAAGAACTCATCTAAAATTAAGTCCTTTCTAAAATTTTCTCTTATACATTTAAAGATATATTTTTTTAATTTATGTTAATGTAAGAATTTATCATTTTGTACGAAGAGAAACTTTGAAAACCTACCTAACCTTATTACAACAAGCGCAATTTAATTTAGCCTAACCCAACTAAATATATTTTAGATATGTTAACATTAATTTAATAATAAACAAACACAATGAAATATATTTTTTTCGTTATGTTCAGAATGATTTTGGCGAAATTATTGCATACACAAATTTTCACTTGTCTTATATGGCAAGGTGAGCGTTGCTATTTAAGCCAAAATCGCAAGTTTTACCTAATCGGCACGACATATATATATATATATATATATATATATATATATATATATATATATATATATATATATATATATATATATATTTAGTTGGGTTTGGCTAAATTAAATTGCGCTTGTTGTCATAAGGTTAGGTAGGTTTTCAAAGTTTCTCTTGGAACAAAATTATAAATTCTTACATTAACATAAATGAAAAAAAATATATCTTTAAAGGTTTAAGATAAAATTTTAGAAAGGACTTAATTTTAGATGAGTTGTTGCTAATTGACTAGTTTTACCTAATCAGCACGACAACATAATACATCACGATAATGAACTACAATTACATATTCACTTTAATTTTTGTAAGATCTGTTGGTCTAAAAAAACTTGTTTGGCTTTTGGGGACTCCCAGGAACGTAGCCCTATTTTTTCCATAAGTTCTTTTAATTATCTAACATGAAATTATCTAACACGACGTTTTCAGGAACGTAACTACCGTGCTAAATGACGATTTACTGTATTTCAAATTTACACCTATTCAGTGTGATCTCGTCGGGTGTCTTCCTTCTCATGGAATGAATGAATGAATGTTAATTTTTTGAAGCTGGTAAGTCTAGGTGTTCCTTATTAAATGGAATCCAATATAAATGTTTATTTGATAAAATTGGCAGAGACTAATGGTTGCTACCGTGTCCTTAAGACTCGTCACCTCTTCAGTACTAAAGCCATTCAAAGGTGGTTAACTGATATATATTTCAAGCAATTTAACGGGTTTGAAAATATCTCACTGTTTTACACCGAAAATCTGCAAATGTTCACCTGTTCACTTGAATTTTTCTCTCCTTTATTATCAAATTAACCTATATTTTTTTTTTTTTTTTTTGGGGGAAGTTTAAAGTTATACCAGAGAGAATTTTAGATGTTATCAGAGTCATTCCAGGATGCTGGTAATGTGTCCTACAACTTTTGTCTTAATGCATCTGTTCATGTCAACTGTTCCTTGATTCCTAAGCCTAATTACCGAACACCAGCATTGAAAATTTGAAGCCGATCGGATGAGGTCTTCTCATGTTATAAGCAAAATTAAACGAAAAGTTTTATTTCGTTTATAACAAGAATAAATAAAAGAAGCAAATATTCTGGCAACTACCTAAATATTTTTCTTCGGTGATACCTAATAAACTGCTGATTTTCTCTTGGGTATTCATGGGTTGTTACCCTAAGTATCCTGTAGATTTGTATGTATAGTACATTTTTTATTGGAAGTAAGGTGTAGGTTGTTTCCGCGGTGAAGGTAGAGTTGGTAACTATGCCATCCAACTCTACCTTCACCTTTCCTTCTTCCTTTACTCATAGTTGAAATTAGTGATTGCTGCTGACACACTCTTCTTACTAACGTTCCAACATGCATCGCCACCATCGACATGAGGGTGAAACACTTCATAGGTAATGTTATACCACCTACCTGAGGGGATCAGTATCCAAGTGAGGCTGGTAGATGAAGCAGTGAAATCTGTCAATGTTCACGCAGGTTTTCATTTCTTGAGTCAACATCTGTAGTGGCTCTTGTAGGTAGTGGGGAAGAGTGTATAATATTAAGTCTCCTTGCTTCATAAGCTGGGTTGTTTTCTTTATTGTTTGAATCAAGTTGTTCACTTCGCTTTCTCGGCAATAGAAGGATACAAATGAGGGCAGATTCTGAAGAGAAGGAATTATAACAAGTAATTCAATTTTATGTCTGAATCCCATAACTAAATTTAGTCAACTAATTAAATAATCAATTAAATCCTGATTTTTGCACTTGAAATAATAATGATTGGTACATTATCTTCGACAGATGATTAAAATATTTCCCGTTCAATGATTTTTTTTTGGTTTGAGTGTAATGCAGCTTTCATCCCAATTAATGTTGTCCCTTCATTTCTGTACATGTTTTAACATTACTTAGCTTTCTAAGCTGGGAGGATGCCATTTCCACTGGAATCAAAATCGAAAGGATGCAACATGAATGTTGTACTTTGTGTCCAGTTCCACTGATAGTGGCATGGTGCAGGGTGGACCTGAGGCATGGGGCGTGAGGGAGCTTGTGGGGGACGGAGTGGAGGCTGAACAAGGTTGAGGGGGTACCGGGCTGTCCTTTGTCTGCCCACCCAACGCGTTAGTTACCATTTTGTCCTAGGCACATGTCGATTAGACACTAGGCCTGTTGTATGTGTGTGTGTGTGTGTGTGTAACGAAACACTTCGAAATGTTTCGGCCCCGCCGGGAATTGAACCCGGGCCCTCCGTGCGTGAAGCAAGAGCGCTAGCCACCATGCCATCGGGGCGTGTAACCGCGTGTGGTGTCAGTAATGTATGTACTGAACCATATATAATATGCTGGTACTATGATATACTACACAAGTATATTATATATGGGACAGTACGTACATTACCATGCCACCCACCCCACCTCCTCACCTTCCATCCCTGCGTATTCTCCTTCATGATCACTATCACCTCCCACGACCCTTGGACACTGCATATTGCACACTGCCTGAACGTAGGCAACGACGGCTAAAGGTACGCTTCACTGGGGAATAATCTATATCACTATCACTTAACGAATAATCTATGGGCATAAAATCAATCTCACCATCACTTATATCACTTTCACTCTCATCTTCACCAAAAATGACAGAATATGATAATTTCTTCTTGCATAGTAGCCTCTGAGTTGTAACACTAGCCACCCCAGAGATGCTTGGCCCAGGGCCTGGTGTGGCAACACTGGCCACACCAGAGGTGTTTGGCTGAGGGTCTTGCGTGGCCCCACTGGCCACCCCGGAGGTCATGGGCTTAGGGTCATCTGGGTTATCGTCAATATTTTCACCAATTCCTTGATCATTAGTGGCCACATCTGTCTCAAATTCACTAAACTCACGGTCTATATCACTTCCCTCGATTAAGTGTTAATACGACGAGGCGTGAGTGAATCAGGAGGGTTTGCCATGATGTTGACTCAAGATGGAGCTGAAACTAACTGGTGATACCATGCGGTACTGCGCGATCCCTGGTTTTTTCATACAGTGCACACTGAGTGCGCAGACCCGTTCTCTCGTGTCTAGGTTGCTCAGGCCTATCGTGCCAAATCTGAAGGCAGGAAAAATAAAACGTAGATCTATGTTCGGAACGCTAGTGGTAGGAACGTTGATCTATGTTTGGACAGTTAAGGGGTTAAATACCACTCATTCGTGGTTACAATACTATATATACTGTTTGTGGAGGCTTGTACATCAAACGGGGTGAAGAATGAAATTAGCTCTGAGGCACCCACACCATCGTATATCCTTGGATCATGGTACAACACCTAGCTCTGCTGGGTGCGTGATCTTTGTAGGATTGTATGGTCCAGTGGGTTAGAGCATCATGAATTTTTGCTCACCCCGAGGCGGGCTAATATAACATGGGTTCTATCCTCCGGCTAGTCGCAGTGTTGTTATTGATTAACAACAAGGAAAAATATTTGGATTTCTTCCTGAAGCCATTTGAATATTCCACTCCCCCTACCATCCCATCTTTTCATTCTTTTTTACCAATAGGTATAATTTATTACATAATATGGTACAAAAGATTTGAGAGATACATTGTTGTTATAAAGATGGCATATACAGTACATTAGTTGTGAGTGATATATGTCTACTAAATCCAGCTCCTCAGAGCTGGGGCACGTGCCAAAGATACAGTAGGCATTACCCCTCCGAACAGCAGCGTTGAGTCGCTGGGATAGAAAACTAGCCTTGGGATCCCTAGTTACCATGATGAGTCTTTTGCTTAACTCCTTAGGGAACTTACATTAGGCAAAGGTCTCTGAGCCTATGGGAACAAACATGAAATGATGGGCAAGCTCCTCATATTTTCTAGACTTCTGGGACTTCCTGAAGCTGGCAGCTGCCCCCTCTTTCCTCCCTGGCGTACTGGAGATAGGAATCAGCCAATGAAGATGCACAAGTGTAGTCCCATATCACCTGCTTGCCATCTGTCTAGGCTTGAAGGGTGATACCATCTGGATGCTTTTGGCTACTATCAGATCTGCATAGTTGGAGTGGCTCCCTTATTGCTGGGCATCTGCTTGATGTGAGGCTCCTCTTGGTAATGCTATTAACCTCTTAATGCCTTGAAATCTTTCCCTCGTATTTATGGCACACAACACTTTGTTACCCGAATAGGTCTGCTGCTTCACTGTCACAAATACACCTGTGTTCGGCGAGAATAGGGGTGACAAGTCGACGGGCAACGCCAGTGCAGATGGTCTGTGGGTTGAGGCATGTGCCAATGCTGGAGTTGGGAAAAGCCAACAGAAAGTCCCCTGTATGAGGAGCTCTCTCTGCCAGGATGCAAGAGGTAGCAAGAAACAAATCACAAATAACTGATGATGTTATGAAAGAAATTAATGAAAGTAATTGCTGTACTCACTCTCATCTGCATCATGACAACTTGAGAGTTTGGAGCATCATTAAGGATGAAGAAATTCATGCAGGAGAGCCAATCTCGAACGTGAAATATCAGGCAGTTGTATATCTGAAGGAAGTGATACAGAGTTTAAAAGATAAATCTTCTCTTTAAGTTAGTTAGTCACCAATTGTCAAAATCACTTGTCAACAGACATTTAACCTGATTTTTTTGGAGAGTGTGCGTACATTTCGTAATTATCAGTAGTGTTACTTGTGTAGTAAACTTAGATACATCCCAGCTACTGTGTAGATATGCTACCTTGCTATCTATGACGTCACGAGATCCATCACAGTAGGCCAGAGACCTCACTGTCAGTTCCCACTACGCATAGACTAGAAAAGGCAAGGCTCATGGATCCATTACTCTAGACTCTTAGTTATATGCTTCCAAGACATCCAACGTGTGTATTTTTTACTCCAATATCTCTTCACAAACCCACACGACATAATTACATATTTGAGATTCCGGGAATGAGTTCCATCTCTCAGTCCTGCATCATTGTATGTCCTCGGATCACAGAACAACACCTAGCTCTGCTGGGTGTGTGATTCTTGAGGGATTGTATGATCCCGTGGGTTAGAGCCTCGTGGAATTTTAGCTCACCATGAGGCGGGCTAAAACAACGAGGGTTCGATCCCCTTGGCTAGTCGCAGTGATGTTATTGATTAAATGCCACTCTTTTGTGGTTACAATACTAAATATATATATATATATATATATATATATATATATATAATTTTCTCTGTAGAGAAAATTAGATAATTTAATTGAAAATAGTGATTGGACAAAGCATGCTAATAACAATTTTGTAATTAACTTCAAAAAAAACTTAATAATGTTGAAATTGCAAAAGCCTTTTGTAATTTAGAAAAATCCTCTGATTTATCCACTGATGAAATTAATATTAGTAAGGGGATGGTATATAGCTCAATGTTAAAACAAAATATTCCCAATTGCCCTCAAAGATTTTTTAAGTCTTATGATTCACTTTTGAATAATAAAAAATTGCGCCTCACCTTCTCTCTCTCTCTCTACCTCATACACACACACACGAACACACGCGCGCACACACACACACACACACACACACACACACACACACACACACACACCACCCATTACCCCATCACTCATCTCAATTTTTTCCAGTTTTACTAATTCATCCAAAAAAAAGCCACATCCGCCTCCATAGAACATACACACATTTTATACTCAATATAACCAAGAAATGCATTGGAACACCTCCAAAACACTCTTATACATCATTTGAATACCCCCAAAACACCATTGAACACCACCAAAAACGCCATTGAATGCATCCAAAACACTATTGAACACCACCAAAACACCATCAAACTTTCCCTCAAAACACTATAACCAACTTTTTAAGATGACAAAACCATTATCTAAGTACACTCATCTCAATATTTTTCCCGTTTTACTAATTCATCAAAAAAAGTAATCACTAAAACACACTTTCAAAAACACAATCACCATTGAACACCGCCAAAAACACCTTTGAATACCCCATACATCAACAATGAATACTCCCAAATCATCGTTTGAACACCATCACACCCACAATTTATTCCCCGTTTTCAGGTAACAGGCTAAATCAATAACTTTCAAGAAATATTCTCACACCCCTCAACATCTCATACATCATTTGAATACCCTCAAAAACACTATCAAACACCACAAATAACATTTAACCTAACCTAACTTTAACTTCAAATCACTCTAAAACATGACACATTACCAAAACTAACACATATCATAATCACATTTTTTATAAACATCCCCTCAAATCATTATAACCAACTTTATAAGATCATTAATCTCAATCCACTAAGATCACTCATTTCAATTTTTTTTCCAGTTTTACTAATTCATCCAAAAAAGTAAAATCCATCTCCAAAGAACATTTTTCATATACATTCCCTCGTATCACCAACCGAGAACACTATTACTGATTTTTCCTCGTTTTACTAATTCATCCAAAAAAAGATCATTAGGACAAGATCGCTAAAACTATGAATACTTTTTTTACTATTGGAACATTTCCAAATTACATTGGAACATTTCCAAACAACATTGGAACATTTTCAAATTACATTAGAACACTCCCAGATTACTTTGAGCACATCCAAAAACAATATTAGAACACTCCCAGATTACTTTGACCACATCCAAACAATATATGAATACTCACAGATTACTTTGAATACTCACTGAACATCTCCAGTTAACATTTTGGTTATTTCCAAATTAGATTTTGGACATTTCAATTTACTTTCTGGTCCCCTTTCGAGTTACATTTTAAATTTTCCCTTAAAAATTTCACACAATCAATTGAACATTGTTTCTGGTAAACCCATTCCTGACTCGAGAAGTAGACACAATTTTTATATCGATAATACATTTTTCTCGATAACCCCCTATGGGGTAGAAATTTTTCTCGATTTCAATAAAAAGAACGAAAAGACTCGTTTTTCAATATTCTATCATCCCTCCATCTCCTTGGATCAAGTTTTGAAGACCCCCTATGGGGGCAAGCATTTTGTATAACCCCTATGGGGTAATGTTTTTAAAAAGACAAACTCCCCCTATGGTGTCTCCCCTATAATTACTTCCTCTCTAAGTTAAATGAGATACTATCAAGTATACCCCTATGGGTCTCTCCTACAAGTACTTCCTCTCTTTAAGTTAAAATGAGTAAAAGGCGTGATTCAAGTATCCCTATGGGTCTTTTTTAAGTTAAACTGAGCTAATTCTTTAAGTTAAAATGTGCTAAAGGACAAGTTCAATCAAGCGAGCCCAGGTGTGGTGCGACGTCATCACTGGTCGCCACAAGTTCAACAAGACCCTATGGGTCTTTTTAAGTTAAAGAGCAAATTATAGTTAAAGAATTAAAAGGTGTGGTGCGACGTCACGTTTTAATTCTTTTTAACTTAATAAGGAAAGTTATCTTTCAGTTAAAATGAGCTAAAAGAACAACAAGTTCAATCAAGTATCCCTATGGGGTCTCTTTTAAGTTAACCTAAAATTACATTGAATTAAAAGTGTGCACTCTGTAACCCTCCTATTACTCGCTCTTTGGTATTCCACCTCAACGTTTCCTTGTTTAAAATTTCATGGTAAGGATTGTTTTAAAAAAATCAACATAACTTAAATATTTTATTAAGCATTTCTCTTTATGAATGATCCACATTTCTTAGTGAAACAACACATGTTACTCTCTAAACATCATCATAAATCCTCCTCATCCTCCTCTCCTGCTCTTTTTCTTGTTCTTCCAAGTCCCGTCACATCAACACCTGTAAAAGAAATTTTCTCGATTTCAATAATTTTTTTTTATCCCAAACTGAGTATTACTTTCTTATGTTAAATGAACTTAAAGTATCTCCGAAGGGTAAGTACAAGTCTCTGAAGGGTAAGTACAAGTTTACAATGAGATATACAATTATGCAACACACATTACTTAATTCGTGGTCAGAAAAGTGGCAGATGCAGTTCAATGTAGGTAAATTCAAGTTTCACTATTACTTTTCTCTTATTAGCTTAAATGTAGTATCCTTTATTACAAGGTAAATAATTTTGCTTACCTTAGGAGGGATACCAAGCACTTCTCTCGATTCTAGAAGATAACAATTTTGAATCATCTTCTAATTCTTGAACTTGGTTAATATTTTTCATTTCTTCTCGCACAACCATTGTTGTACGAATACCTTCTTCCTTAAATTTCAGTGCCATGTCTTCAAGTATAGATCTGTAATGAGTATTCCAGATATAATCATTTGAAGTTTCATACCTCCCGATACCTTTCATGAAGATAACCTCTTATATTTTTATTATCTTTCACACTTTTTATAAATCTCTCAATGGCTTCCTTGAAATATTTTATTCTATCGGCGATAGTATCTCTTTTTAAACCATGCACCAAATGCGAATCTCTTGAATTTTCAATTAAATTTTGAGAAATGATATTTTCTTCCAATGGTCCAGCAATACCAAACTGACTTATTATAGCTGCTAAATAAGGAAGATTCAATTTTCGTTGATCTGGCGAAGGTTCAAACTCGATAATATTTCCTGGAGTATCACGATCTTCAACTCTACATCTTCTCAAATTAAATAATGCTTCTCTACTCCGGTACACATCAGCATAAGGATATTTCTTGGCCAAATAATAACTTGCACCATATCCTTTTATAGCAACACAATTTGCATGAAAAATAATGCATGCATTATCACGACAATATTTTTCATCGTACAATTTTCCTTCTTCAGTTTTAAAATATTCTTCCATCTTATTAATTGACTCCATTTTCAATTTCTTTTTCCTGAGATGGAGAATCACTCACTGGAGGAAGAGGTACTAATGCATGAAAGACAAAGATGAGAGGTGTTTATACCCATCGCCATTCCTGCCAGACGTATGAACTAAACTTAGTTGCTTAATAATGTTTTAGAGTAATTTAATGGATAATAAATAAAAAAATATTATGGAGATATTTTATTTGATATATATTTTACAATAATGACATCAATATTTCTTCGACGTTTTTTTAAAACCTTTGCAAAATCTTGAATAATTTTAAGATATGCATACCAATCACCACCAGCTGAAGCACATCCAATTCCTTCTGGAAACACAACTTTTCCATGATAACCCCATTAGGGTCTGTTAATAACCACTTAACAAGATCATTCATGCACTCTTTGAATATAATCTCACGACCTTTCTTTGTATCTAAATATTTGCATGTATTATAGTAACTCTTGTCAACTTTGGAGCTCATATAATACTTATGTGGGCGCCCCATTGCATACTGTGCAAACACATTGGCAATCATGGGTTTGTTTTTCCCATTGTTTATAAATTTTATGCTCCCAAATTTATCACGAGTGGCTTCACTAGCTAGATTTGCTTTATGACATCCAGGTGATCTAAATAAATATGGGTTGCTAAGTGGTAAGACCCGACTTAAAGCGTCAGCAAGACCTCCCTTTTTCAATTTAACGGCACAACAATTTGTTTGTTGTACTAAAAGTATTTTATCATTACCACTAAAATCTTTCGTAATATTACCATTCATTACTATAAGATTTTTTGAAGATTCACTGTGATTACTTTCTTCTTCTTTACCTGTAATTTTGATAAATACAATTAGTGTTATATCTCAAAATTAACTTTTGTAATTTTTCTCATTAGAATTTCTATAAATTAATTTTTTGGATGAATTTATTCAATATTAAAAACTCACGTTCAAAATCTTCCATTGCTTTGATCATTTCTTTATCAGTAACATAATGCACAGACACCTTCCTTCGTTTTGGAGGGTTATGATCAAAGTCTTCTATTGAATTATCCATTTCTTTATCGGAGATGTGATGTGTACACATTTTTTTTGGTTCTGTAACAAAAAAATTTCTCAAGTATTAAAATAACTAACACATACTCGAATTTTTTAGAGTAAAACAAAAATCTTACATATACTTGAATTTTTTACAATCCATAGAACTTACCCAGATCTGAAGTCTCCGTCTTAATACTATCTTAATACTCAGTAGAGATGTGTCTTTTATACTCTTTTTCACTGCGGGGGGTTGCCGTGTTAGCGATTTTTATAAATCAATCTGTGATATGTGAGGAGAAATTTATTTCACGAAAAACTCTACATGGTATCACCATGATGGTAGGTGAATGAACCTACATGGGTTTAGTGTCGGGCAGAATGGGGAGAGTTAAACATTTGTTGAATCTCTTTGATGAAGTGAAGAATCTTAAGTGGAGTGAATATAAACCTTTAATATGTAAAGTCTTACCCGGAGGAGGTGCTCTTATGTTACGGCCCCCTATCTAACAATGGTAGTTAGGTAATTACCTCACCGGCCGGCAGTCAAGGGGTTACGTCATCAGACCTGATGTTTGACTGCCGGGCCGGCTTGACTGACAGTGTCATCGAGACTCTCCCCTAGTCAACACTGGAGAGTCCACCAGCTCACTGATATACTACTGGAGTTCGTCAGTCAGACTTGCATGAGAGTTGCAGTGTGGTGCTGGTGACAAGCTCACATTGACATACTACTGGAGTTCGCCAGTCAGACCTGCGTGAGAGTTGCAGACTCATGCAGTGTGGTGCTGGTGATAGCCTACAACAAGGAGAGCGGCGAGGTCACCAGAATCTACTATGTACCTGCGACGATGTACCTGAGACTGTACCTGAGACTGTACCCGAGACTGTACCCGGAGATTGTTAACCGGAGATTGTTAACTGGAGATTGTTAACCGGAGATTGTTAACCGGAGATTGTTAACCGGAGTGTCAGGGTTTTAGTGGTGTATGCAGGGAGTTTGTGACGGTGGCACGACACAGGTTGAGTCGTGTATTTGGTGTGTCATAACGCGGTGAAAAGGTTTTATTAGAGATGGGTTCATGATGCAAGGAAGGTGTCTTATGGGCACAGAGAGAAGGGTGTCGTGTGACACAGAAGAGAAGGCGTGTCGGGTGACACCGGGGGCGTGTCATGTGACACAGAGAACGGGTGTCATGGGACCCCGTGAGAAGGCGTGCCATAAGACAAAGAAGTATCATGAGAAGGTGTGGTAGTGTCCTGCGTGACACTAGAAGATGGTAACGACTTGAGACTACACCGAATACTTGATTTTACTTGTGACTTTTATCTTGTACTGTGGTTTTGTGTAAATAGGTTTTTACACAGATTATTAGATTGTTTTTATTCAGATTATATGCTTTTATATTAATAATATATATTTAATATAATAAAAATCTGAAAAATGAGATTTTACTTAGTATCCCAAACAGTCGTTTGTTACAAATGCTTCTTTATTTGTAATATCTTAGTAAGAAAAATTATGAAAAAGTTGTATCCTGGATGATAGATGAACAAATTGAAGGAGATGTATTATTTCTAGCTAATGATTGGAATGATGAACTGGTAATGCGTTTGTTAGATCCACTAGAGAGCCATCATAACTTACTTCAGCGGTATTATGACTTGTTATTACTATATCGATGGTACAAGTCACATACCTGGAGCTGCATGAAGACAGTTAAAGGTAAGAAAATATGTTAACTTAGTGGATTAAATGTGTGGTAACAAGTTAAAAGTGTGTGTGACGTCACGTTTTTAATTCTTTTAACTTAATAAGGGAAAGTTATCTTTCAGTTAAAATGAGCTAAAAGGACAGGATTGAGCAGGTAACTTCCCTGAACTAAGTGTGTGACGTCACGAGTGAGTTGGCAAGTGTTGCCACAAAATATAATCTGAATATTTCTTTAGTAAAATAAGGTTTATTACTAATGGATGACTATTCATATTAATTTGAAAATATACGATGGAATAAATATTCTATGAA
>WNWK01021594.1:0-33866 GCA_009830355.1 Cherax destructor
ACCCGGCAATAGGGTTTTTTGCCGGACTTATGAGAAGAAGGGGGCGCTGAGACTTAGGGGGGGGATGAGAGCGTGTAGACACAGAACTGTGCGAGTGAGTAGAAGAAGGAAAGTGGACAGTATGGGATGCCAAGGTAGGGACCTCGGAACCAAGAACAGCAAAAGGATTCGAGACAGGGGTGACGGAGGATGTTGTAACCACAGAGGAAGTCGAGGCAGTAGGGACCCCAGAAGTGGGGCGACGTTTAGCAATGCTAGAATAGGAAATACAGGGAAGTCTCCCTTGAAGGCGTAGATGAGAGACAGCCATAGCATACGAGAAGCCTTCCGCCTCTTTGAGACAACGGATTTCCCGCTCATTCAGGTAAACCTGACAACGGCGAGAGTACGATGGATGTGCCTCATGACAGTTAAGGCAAGAGGGAGGTAAAGTACAAGAAGGACTGGCATGGTCGTCGGCACCACAGACTGGGCATTCGACTTTAGACTGTAAATGTAAAGGAATCTCGCTGGGATATATTTTCCAACTGTGTTTTGGCTGGCGGGTAAGCGTGGTTGGTTTGGGGGAGGGGTCACATGGAGCGAGCAGCATGGTGGAAGATGCAGGCCTGATGCTGCATATTTTAGCTAAGTTTTGTACTCCTCTGGTTAGGAAATCCACACAATAGGCTACTTTAATGCTTACCAGTAGGCTCTCTGGGGCTCTTGACGTGGTCAGGGCTCGGTTGGTTGAGTTTTCGGCAGGAGTAGGGTAGTGTATAGCATGGTGTCCTCGGGCACTACCCCATACGCCCAGGGTTTGTTTATTTTGTGCGACTCCAGCCTCCCGATTCTTCATGTATCGGGTTTTAGGCGTTTCAGCCACGAGAGATGGGTGAATATTTAGTGAGTGTATATAGTGTTATATTAAATAAAGGTATAGTTTTGTAACGGGGAATTTTCCCTGAACCCTCTGATAACCAACCCATTCACGTATCAAATGCTGGTTTAGCGCTTTCTGTTTTGATTGGGATAGCCCTGGGTGGCCTAGTTTTACATGTGATTTGTGTATGTTACGGCCCCCTACCTAACAATGGTTGTTAGGTAGTTTACCTGCCGGCCTGTGACGTAATCAAACGTGATGTTTGACTGACAGGCCGGCTGGACTGACAGTGCTAACGAGACTCTCCTATACACAAGACGGAGAGTTCACCAGCCCCCTGATACACTACTGGAGTTCGCCAGGCAGACCTGCTTGAGAGTTGCAGACTTTCGCAGTGTGGTGCTGGTGACAGGTCTACAGTGCTCCAGTGCTGAGAGAACTGGAAGCTCTATTCTCTCTAGACTGTGTTACTAGAGAGCAACTCTGTACTTGTGATGTTTGCAAGGCCAAGTACAGTTGATGAGGACACTGTAATGAGGAGAGCGGCAAGTCTGGTCACCAGAATTACCTACTGACTTTCATCGTACCTGCGACTATGTACCTGAAATTATGTACCTGAGGTGTCTTGTGTGACACTGATATGTTATGGTGTCTTGTGTAACACTGGTATTGTTACCGGAGTGTCAGGTATTCAGTGGTGCATCCAGAGGTTTGTGACGGTGGCACGACACAAGTTAAGAGTCGTGTATTTGGTGTGTGTCAAGACGCTGTGCACAGGTTTTATTAGAGATGGGTTCATGATGCAGGGGGCGTGCCATGTGGCACAGAGAAGGTGTCGTGTGACACAGCGTTGGAGTCTTATGGTACAGGGAGATCGGGTGTCGTGGAACCCCGTATGCGTGCCATAAGACAGAGATAAGGTGTCTGAGGACACGGTGGAGAAGGAGTATCATGACGAGGTATGGTAGTGTCCTGCGTGACACGATGATGGCAGCGACTTGATAAGCACTGAGTATATGATTTTACTTGTGGTATTTTAGTGTACTATGATTGTGTATATAAATATGTTTTTACACAAATTATAAGATTATATGTTTTTATTCAGAGTATATGTTTTTATATTAATATAATATAATAAATATCTGAAATATGAGATTTTACTTAGTATCCCAAACAGTCGTTTATTACAAATGTATTTTTTTTTTGTAATAGTGTAACTTTACCATTGCCCTTAGACAAGGCCTTAGGCCCAGGGGTTCCCACTTTTCTGAGTAACAATGGTTATACTGAAGTTTTCAGGTATTCTAATGTGTATCCACTTTATTTCACCCTATACACCTGGCAAGAAGGCATCATTGCCTGCTCTAGAGCCTACTTCACAGCATGATTCTAGATGTGAGAGATCCCTTTCATTTTCATTTACCTTTATTGACCTTTTTATTCTTTTCAGGTCATGATAAGGATTACTCATTTCACAAGCTTTATTATCACCTTTTTCTAATTGTACAAATTGTTCCACAGACCATCAGCATTACATGCTGTTGTTGTTCTACTTCTTTTACACAGCACTAGAACCTTTCAGCACCCTAAACACATTCCATTATATGTACAGCAGAACTCCCATATCAACTGATTCAGTATCCATGGTTTGTTATCCAGTTTACTGTGGCCCAAAAATACCTCTTAATTTTGCTTAATAATGGCCCCTAAGTGCAAAAGTAGAAAAGCTGGCAATTCTTCAAAGCCTAAGAGAAGCCATGAAGTGCTTCCCATCAGTGAATAAGTGATAATTCTCCACTTATTTTGCATAATTTATCAATTAAACTTTATAATAAGTATGTATAGGACTATCCACAGTTTCGGTATCCATGGCAGGTCCTTGGAACATATCCCCACGGATACGGGGTCCTACTGTATGTACACTGTACAGTGGTACCTCGAGTTATGAACTTAATTCATTCAAGAAGGCTGTCCGAGTGCCGATACCGAATGAATTTGTTCCCATAAGGAATAATGAAAATTACATTAATCTGTCTCAGACCCCAAAAAAACACTTACAAAAGCACTTACAAAATACACTTACGTACATAATTGTTCGAGTTGGGACCTGCTAGTAACTCGAGGTACCACTATATGTATAGTATCCAATTACAGTGGACCTCGTTTTTAAGCATCAGATTTCTTAATTTTCGCTAATCGTAACTTTTTTTGTCAAAATATTGCCTCGCAGATCGTCATTTGACTCGCTAATAGTTGTTCATCCTGAAGCGAGTCCAAGCGGCCCCACACATCATTCACAGTCAGTGTACCATTGTTTATCAGTGAGTAAGCACGATCCCACGCATTCATACGATACATTTCATAATATTCCATTCTTTTTAGTGCTTGCAACTGCTAAATAAAGCCACCATGGGCCCAAACAAAGCTCTTAGTGCCAGCCCTTTTGGTAAAGAAGGGGAGAAACACGATAGAATTAAAGAAAGAAATAATAGAGAATATGAAAAAGGCGTATGTGTGGCCGATCTTGCCAGGAGGTATGGGAAACCCCATACAACCATCGCTTCCATCGTGGCCAAGAAAAAGGAAATCAAGGAAGCTGTTTTTGCAAAAGGAGTAAATATGCTCACAAAAGAGATCGCAAATACTCGAAGATGTGGAGAAGTTGTTGTTGGTGTGGATCAACGAGAAACAATTAGCAGGAGATAGTGTTATGCAGTCGATAATTTGTGAAAAGGCAAGGCAGTTGCATGATGATCTCGTAAAAAAATGCCTGCAACGAGTGTTGATGTTAGTGAATTTAAGGCCAGCAAAGGCTGGTTTGATAGATTTAAGAAGCGCAGTGGCATACACAGTGTGGTAAGGCATGGTGAGGCTGCGAGTTCTGACAAATGTGCAGCTGAAAAATATGTGCGTGAATTCAAGGGGTACATAGAGGCTGAAAATTCCTCCCCAACAAGTGTTCAATTGACAAAACAGGCCTCTTTTGGAAGAAAATGCCAAAGAGGACCTACATCACGCAGGAGGAAAAGGCACTGCCAGGACACAAGCCTATGAAAGACAGGCCAACTCTCATGTTCTGAAGTAATGCTAGTGGGGATTTCAAAGTGAAGCCTTTACTGGTGTATCACTCTGAAAATCCAGTGTTTTCAAGAAAAACAGTGTCACCAAGGCTAATTTGTGGGGATGTGGAAGGCTAATAGTAAGGCATTTGTCATGGGGGAAATTTTCCTTGATTGGTTCAATGAAGTGTTTGGCCCAAGTGTGAAGAAATACCTCCTGGAAAATAAATTGGAACTCAAGTGCCTCCTGGAAATAGACAATGCTCCTGCTCATGCTCCAGACTTGGATGACCAAATGGTGGAGGAGTTTCATTTCATCACAGTGAAGTTCTTGCCCCTAATACCACTTCTCTCATCCAGCCCATGGACCAGCAGATCATTTCAAACTTCAAAAACTCTACACCAAAGCAATGTTTTAAAGGTGCTTTGATGTGACCTCAGACACTGAATTGACCCTAAGAGAGTTCTGTAAAAATCACTTCAATATCCTCAATTGCATAACTCTTATAGATAAGGCATGACAGGGAGTGACTTCCAGGACTTTTGAACTCTTCTTGGAGAAAATTGTGGCCAGAATGTGTCCAAGAGAGGAATTTTGAAGGGTTTGAGGCTAACCCTGAGGACCTTATGCCAGTTGTGGAATCTATTGTGGCATTGGGGAATTCCATGGGGTTGGATGTGAGTTGCGAGGATGTGGAAGAGTTGGTGGAGGACCACAATGAAGAACTAACCACTGAAAAGCTGCAAGACCCTCATCTGGAACAGCAACAGGAAATTGCTTCAGAGGAGGAGGAAGAGAGAGAAATAAGGTGCCTCTTCAGAGAACAAGGAGATTTGTGCAATGCGGAGTAGGGTGCAAACATTTATGGAGGAACATCACCCTAACAAAGCTGTTACAGGCCGTATCTGCGACATGTTCAATGACAATCTCATGTCCCATTTTAGGGAAATTTTAAAGAGACGCCAGAAACAGAGCTGTCAGGAACAATTTTTTGTGCAACAGGGGTCCAGTGACTCTCAAGCTGGTCCTAGTGCCATTAAAAAACAAAGAAGGGAAGTAACCCCGGAATAGAACTTGGTACCTGAAGTCTTTATGGAAGGGGATTCCCCTTCCAAACAGTAATTTCTCCATCCTCTTCCCTCCTCCCATCTTCCATACACTAAGAAGAGTCTTCAATAAAGGTAAGTGTCATGTTATTATTTTTATTCTTCATGTCTCATTGTTTTCTGTGAATGTAAATCTATATTTCATCTAAAAAAAATATTTTTTGTCAATACTTTTGGGTGTCTGGAACAGATTAATTGGATTTATATTATAGTGGACCCCCGAGTTTCGGTCACCTCGGAAATCGTACAACTATGCGAGTGTAATATTTTAAGTGCTTTTGTAAGTGTATTTTTGGGGGTCTGAAATGGACCAACCTACTTGAAATTATTCCTTAAGGGAGTAAATTCATTCGGTAATGGCACTTGAGCAGCCTTCTGGAATGAATTATGACCGAAACTCGGGGGTCCACTGTATTTCTTATTGGGAAAATGCTTTCGCAAATCGTAAATTTCGCCTTTAGTCTGACTCTCTGGAACGGATTAATTACGAAAAACGGGGGTCCACTGTACATCATCAATACCAACTTGCTGCTGTCATGACCAATTCAATCTCATAATACATAAATACAATCACAACATAACTATTTAAAATCTATTTTTCGCATTCTGCAAACCATGTTCATAAAACATTCCAAGTCATCAGCCATAAATCAAACCAAATTTAAATGTAAGGGTAATTATCCCCCACCATTTAGTGCATCATATGTGTACCACCTTTAAGGATATCTAAGATCTCAATTTTTTATTATTAATAATACGTACAGTGGTCCCTCGGTTTTCGCCGAAAATTCGTTCCAGAATGCTGCTCAAGTGCCATTACCGAACGAATTTACTTCCTTAAGAAATAATGTCACGTAGGTTAGTCTATTTAAGACCCCCAAAAATACACTTGCAACAGCACTTACGAAAATACACTTACATAAATGTTTGAGTTTGGAGATGCACGAAAATCTTGGGGCCACTGTAATAGTAAACTTTTTTTTTTTTTAGTAATTTATACAAAAAAAGAGGTTACTAGCCCAATGATCCCAGCATCTTAGTCAGCTTTTATGACACGCCACTGGAGAAGAGAGGAATGTAGAGGAGAGAGATTTTGGGAGATTTGAACCAAGTGAGAGTAACTGAGGTAGGGAACCTAAATGATTAAGTGGGGAACCTGCTGTAGAGGACATAGGCAAGTTTCTGGTCAGATGAAATGGATGAAAACCGAAGTAATATTTCATATAAGAAATAATGTAAATGCAATTAATCTGTTCCAGACACCCAAAAATATTAACAAAAAATACATTTTATAGAGAATAACTAAAGTTTTACAAACAGAAAACAATGAGAAATAAATATAAATGACTAATGAAATGGATAAATGAACATTTAAATCACTATTACATACTTTTATTGAAGACTCTTGTTGGCGTATGGAAGAAGGCAAAGAGGGGAGAGAGAGAAGTTATTGTTTGGAAGGGGAATTCCCCTCCATAAGGACTTCAGGTATCAAAGCTCTATCCGAGGATACTTCCCTTCTTTGACTTTTACTGTCACTAGGACCAGCTTGAGAGTCACTGTACCCCTGTCGCACAAAAAATCTGTCCAGAGAGCTCTGTTTCTAGCATCTCTAAGAGTTGCCTAAAATGGGACAAGGCATTGTCATTGAACATGTTGCACACACGGCTTGCAACAGTTTTGTTAGGGTGATAATTCTCCACAAAACTTTGCATCTCACTCCACTTTGCACAAATGTCCTTAATCACTGAATGAGTGACAGAGGCAGACCGAGTCACGTACGTGTGAGCGTGATCGTGTGATCATCCACTCGGACGATTTCCGAGTGGAGGTATGAAACCCAGGGTAAAATTTCACCCAAAAAAGTGGTTGAAATCCGAATTGAACGATATCCACACAGGACGAAATCCGGGATTCCACTATGTTTTTGGTAATTATGGCGTTTTATATGTCACTTCTGTGAAAAGCAGAATACCAAAGCCATGCTTGAATTGTCAGACTCATAATTAAGATTTTTTTTAACTAATTCAAGTTCTTCAATAAAGCTTTTCTGTTGGCAGTTAATTTAATGTGAAGTACTGTGTACTACATGTATATAATTTACAGTACTACATGTAAATAGTTGTATATAGACATGCATGTTGAAAGCTAGCATTTGAGCTTCCCTGATTATAAGCTTACCAGTTCCAGGGCCTCAATAAATGGAGTATCTGGCCAATTCCGCTCAGGGAACCGCTGGATAATTTTTCCACAACCAATTCCATTGCCTGCAAATATAAAATATGTTAATGACATTCCCATTAACAGCTGTTTTTTCATACTGTATAGCCTGTACAGTATGAAAAACAGAAATCATAATTACAAAGGCACTGAAAAAGTCACAGTCAAAAGCCCTACAAAAGGTTTACACAAGCCAATACAAAGCCTCAACAAGACTTCATTCATTCTCATTTCAGAAGACTAATCTCTAAAGAATGAAATATGTAGATATTTTGTATATTACTGTTTACATGAATTGGATGATTGCAAATTTTATCATTTGTATTTACAATTACAATGATCATATAAGAGTAATTTGTCTACAAACTGCAATCCATGTCCATATTTACAATATACAGTATACGTGTACATATTTTTTTTTATTAACACAGACCGATTCCCACCAAGGCAGGGTGGCCTGAATAAAAACTTTCATCATTCACTCCATCACTGTCTTGCCAGAGGCGCGCTTACACTAGTTATAAAACTGCAACATTAACACCCCTCCTTCAGTGTCGGCACTGTACGTACTTCCCATCTCCAGGAATCAAGTCCGGCCTTCCGGTTTCCCTGAATCCCTTCATAAATGTTACTTTGCTCACACTCCAACAGCACGTCAAGTATTAAAAATCATTTGTCTCCATTCCCTCCTATCAAATACGCTCATGTATGCTTACTGGAAGTCCGAGCCCCTCACACACAAAACCTCCTTTACCCCCTCCCTCCAACCTTTCCTAGGCCAACCCCTACCCTGCCTTCCCTCCACTACAGATTTATACACTCTCGAAGTCTTTCTATTTTGTTCCATCCTCTCTACATGTCCGAACCACCTCAACAACCCCACCTCAGCCCTCTGGATAATAGTTTTAATAATCCCACACCTCCTAATTTCCAAACTATGAATTCTCTGCATTATATTCACACCACACATTGCCCTCAGCCATGACATCTCCACTGCCTCCAGCCTTCTCCTTGTTGCAACATTCACAACCCATGCTTCACACCCATATAAGAGTGTTGGTATAACTATACTCTCATACATTCCCCTCTTTGCTTCCACAGACAAAATTCTTTATCTCCACAGAATCCTAAGTGCACCACTCACCATTTTCCCCTCTTCAATTCTATGATTCACCTCATTCTTCATAGACCCATCTGCTGACACGTCCACTCCTAAATATTTGAATACATTCACCTCCTCTATACTCTCTCCCTCCTATCTGATATCCAATTTTTCGTCACCTAATCTTTTTGTTATCCTCATCACCTTACTCTTTCCTATATTCACTTTTAATTTTCTTCTTTTACATACCCTACCAAACTCATCCACCAACTTCTGCAACTTCTCTTCAGAATCTCCCAAAAGCACAGTGTCACCAGCAAAGAGCAACTGTGACAACTGTGTATATAAATACTGAATAATATTTGTGCTTTCGTGTTTGTTATCCATATTAATTGGTTGCAATCAGGTTACTCCCTTCAAAGCCTTGTGGATCCTATTATACCCATTTTCAATCTAATATCCTGTCCCTTTTAGTAATACATTGCTGTAATACTGAATATGCATCACATGTCTGTTGTGGTCTTTCTGTACTTGGTAATCTTCTTCACTGCATTGATATTCCTGGTATCACCAACTAACCTATTCCACACAGTTCTAAACTTTTCTCTCCATTCTATTCTTCCTCTGATATTCTGAGTGGTCTACAACAATGTGTAAAAACTACACAAATAAAGAAGCTTAACATTTGCAAAAGATTACCAGAAGAGAACAAAGGCTGTATAATTTTATATAAATTTAAATTAACTTAACCTTTTAACTCCCTGTACATTAAGTACTGTACAATACGTATATTGCTATTACGTACTGTTCTTATTTCTTCCAAACTTATAACATTGAAGCTGTTTGTATTTAATTATTAAATTCATGCTTCATATTACTAGTCCTGCTAACAAATTTACAGTCTTGTATTTGTAATGTATTATACAGTATTAACATATTATCATCATCACCATAGGGAAGTGGGTTAGAAACCTTTCAAAAAACTTAAATTCATATTTTTATTTCTTTTTATGTACTGCACAGATAAATGTAGTTTACATGTAGTAAAACATTGTAAGGCACAAAAGAAAGCCACTAGTACGCAATATATTTTGGGCAAAATACTAAAACTTAAAAACTATTTAAGATTTGACACAGACTAAGTAGGACGTCTTAAGCAGTTAACTACGTACAATTATATGCACAAATGGTACAATTTTAAAAGTATGATTATTATTTCAAACCAATTCAGTGATCTTCAGTTTTATGGAGTGACTGAATAGAAATTGAAGATACAGCAATTAGTATAATGGGACAAGATGGATAATCAATTTTCTATGGGAGTTGGAGGAAGGCTGGAAGAACAGAGATAGAGTTGGACGAACTATAGTTTTGTTTGACTGTGTACGTATTGCTGCTTCAGTTACATTAGGGAGATGAGGTGCTTTTTAACAATAGCTCTGAATAGATTGGCAGACAGGGGACCTTTTGATGATTCAAGCATTGAGTTCCAGATCTTTGGGCTTTTTAAGTGCATTGAGTTTTTGCACAGATCAAGTCATAGAAGGCAACTAAAATGCTGAGACCAGGGTACTCTTTTTCTATAAAAATTATTATTAAAATTGAAATTTTGAAGTTGGGCTGTTTGAACATGCATGGTTGAGTACAATAGTATGAATATAAAACTATCAAAGAGTCTGTCTGGGAAGGAGTAAATTGGATTTAGTAGGTGTATCAGAGAAAGCAAGAGATTATGAAGGAGTGGTGGTAATATTAAATGAACAATGTGAAAAGGAGGGATATAAACATTTAAATTTAATTATATGTATTAGAATCAAAGTGGGATGTGGAAATTGGGTAATAAGTGTTTGAGCACCTGGAGCTGAGAGGCATTTAATAATAAGATCTTTATTTACTACAAGTACATGTACAAGGTATACAGGCCTAGCTTACATCAATGACATAGTATACTACTATATAGAAAGCCCCTTATTATGCAGAGCATTTCAAGCAAATTAGGTCAGTTTTGTCCCAGGATGCGACCCACACCAGTCGACTAACACCCAGGTACCTATTTTACTGATGGGTGAACATAGACAACCAGTGTAAGGAAACACGTCCAATGTTTCCACCCCTTCGCTGGGAATCGAACCCGGACCCTCACCCTGTGAAGCAAGAGATTTTGCCACCAGGCCACGGGGAAGGAAGAGATATTTTGATCGATGTTAAGCAAATGTATAGGAGTTTTGAACTAAGTGAGAGAATACTGTAAATGTTATGGAAGCTCTTAACATTAAAGTGTAAAGATTGTTGTAAAAAATGCAGTAGGAAAGCAGTAAGTGCCAAGGTAAATGATAATGGGAACCATTAATTGAATTCTTTTTGTATAGAGGTTTGGTAACTGGTAATGCATAAATCTGAAGGAGGATAAATAAGTAGTATACTGTACCATACTAGATATGATGAAGTGTGCAATGACAGTATAGTATTGCTAGACTGTGTATTGATAAATAAACAGCTATTGGACAGACTTCTGATCATGCACATTTTTATAGGTGCACCTACTATGACACATTTAGTGATAACTACAGTATATCTGTGACCAGTTTATATTTGCAACTAGTTATGGGGGGTTTCCATCTTTTCAGCCAGTCTGGGGCCAGGCTTTTCTATTGATTACTTGTTCAACAAGGCTGTTGCTGTTAGTGGCCCACTGACAATGTTTTTGATATTTGCTGGACCACAGATGCTAGTACAATGTTTTCTTATTGTGCCTATGGTACCCTGCTCTTCACTAGGTTTTATTTTACACTTCCTCCCATATCCTTCACTCCAGTACGTACTTTATGGTTTTGTGTAGATTCGAGACTAAATCCTCAGATATCTTCCATATACAGTGGTACCTCGACTTACGATATTTTTCATTCCAGAATGCTGTTCAAGTGCCATTACCAAACGAATTTATAAGGAATGATGTAAAATAGACTAGTCCTTTTACAACCCCAAAATTACACTTACAAAAGCATTTAAAAAATAAACTTACATAAAAGGGAGAGTTTGGGGACCATCGTAAGTCGAGGTACCACTGTATTTATTATCGTGCATCTCTCATCATTGGTGCATGAACCCAGTAGTCAGTGGCTTTATATGTACAGTGGACCCCCGAGTAACGTAAAACTTCATCTCAGAAGCCTGCTCAAGTGCCATTACCGAGCAATTTACTCCCTTAAGGAATAATGTCACGTAAGGTAGTCTATTTCAGACCCCCAAAAATACACTTCCACAAGCACTTACAATATTATACTTACATAATTGTACGATTTCCGGGGTGTTCGTTACTCGGGGGTCCACTGTACTGGTTTTTGCATACGTGTGGAAATATTTAGGATTTTTGCTATTTCTTGAACAGATTTTTGTTCCTTTTGTGCTTCCATCTGGTAGAACTATTTCAGTTTCTGCCCTATATCAATAATCTATCTGTGTAAAATATTGTTCTTTTATTGTGGAACAATACTGGAGACTTCTGACCCATACATGACTTGGGAACATAGATCATTGGTATTCTTCAAACACCTAGTGCAAATGAAATAGTATTGCCTAAGTTTACTTAAATATGAATCCTTCTGAAGTAGTGTAAGGATATTCTAGGGATATAGTCACTTTTGTAAATAAAGAATACACTAATTATGCAATTTGAAATTATCCAAGTTGAAATGCAAATTAACTTTATGAACCTTTGCATACTGTATGGCATATATGAATAAAATAACTAGCCAACATAACTATGTGCACCAGAGCCCAAACCACAGCTACTGTACATCAATACTCTCAATGCTGAATTCAAAATTATGTTAACAGTACATTCACGAGAAAAGAAAGTGATAATCACAGCATATTATGTACCTTTACAACTTTAAGTTTTACTGTACCCTAAATACATGTTGCTATTCATTTTTTGCCAAACTTCACAGCAAGTATCAGCCTCATTTACAAGTTCTTGTGTTGAATGCTAGCTAATATAACAAAATTTAAGCTTTTTTTCTAGGTTTTTGCTTCACACAGATGGTCTAAATGTGAATCCTAAAATTTAGTGTTGGTCAGTTCCACACATCAAATTTGCAATTGTTTTATTTATTTTAATAAGGGAGAACAAATACCTGAAGCGCCTTTATGTTAGTGAGGGGCTCTTGATCCAAGAAACTGGACATATCCTCCCGTTCCTTGGAGTGAGCCTGAATGCCCCCCACTCCCCAAACACTACATGACTACTTCGGGCTTAGTGCTTCCCCATGATTAAAAAAGGGTAATTGCTGTGTATAATTTACAGCAGGATTAAGGTAAGGTCAGACCAGCAGTTGTGACCAGTCAGTCCCATGAACGTATTCCCACCACAAGGCCATACTCCCACCCCCACAGTACCACACCCACAATGTGGGTAGTGTGGGCGTGGAAGGTAAGCATGACCCAGTGTGGGCCAGATGACAGCTCCTCCACCCACTCCTTACCCTTGGCAGCCGCGGCCCAGCCCTCCCCTACACCACCAAACCCACCCTCTCCCACCTCAAAATCTCGGCCTTACGGTCTTTTGTGTGGTCGTATCCAACGATGGCAAAATAATCCGCAAGTCTCGACATTATTAGCCTTCCCTGAGAGGGCAAATCACCAGTATATCCGTGAGCACGAGCATCGTTCACCTTACACAGCCATGTTAGAGCCAACTAAGTTGCCAGAGGTCGTGGAGTTGCTCAACAACCTCCCCACATTCCCCTAGTTTCCTCCCCACCAAATCACAATTCTCCCTGAAATCCTTCACATTTTCCCAAAACTTTTTTTTTTTTATATATATCTAACCTTTTTCCCCCTTTTTAATGAATTAAAAGGCTATTTATTATTTATACCTGATGGCTGTAATAAGTAATCTGTTCTTGTTTGATATACCATACAATGTGGTATATCAAATATTGCTAGTTAAAAAAAATTATGTAGGTACTCAAAAAGCAACGTTTGAGTGACTTCATAAGCATCATCCACGGGTTCAACTCCTGCTATATGTCACGTGAAATTCTTACAAGCACTAATACAGGATATACATCAAGAGGTGTATTTCTCAGTTATATAGACATTCAGTATTCCCATAGTCAGATGTTAAATTACTGTGTACTGTTAAATTATACTCGCGGGTACCTAAGGGTGCGGCCTCATAATAACCCTGACAATCCAGGTCTTAAAACTAGAATAAAAGAAATACAGCAGCAAGCTCTTGAAATAAGTTAAGTGCTCAAGTGAAAAGAAAAACATGATTGTAAGCTACAAACAGCTCTTAAAATATAACCAGAGTTTATTCTTGGCTACTAATTACTAAAATAATAGAACCTAAATTAATCAAATTCCTCAGATTCTATCGTCTGCACTAAAAACATGATTCCCACGAGCAAAATATTAATTAAACTTTTAAAAATCATTCATCAATGACCTACACAAAAACCACAAAAATGGACTAGATGAAGGTTTTTCGTTCTCCAGGAGCGTTATCAAGCCACTGAAACCCCTCGATACCAAAACGTTGCAGTAATAAATGTTTGATAAGTTACTCACAAAACCTTTTACCTAACATATTGGTTGGTAATTCTACTAATATTTATAATGAATATACGAGGTTGACTTTTCAATTATAAAATATACCCAAACATATAACTGCATACAGCACTGTATTCCGTCCTCCCTAAACTAATTAATAGTTTTTTTTTAACTATACTAGTGTATTTTGGGTTAAACTAAAATACACTGAATATTTGTTCCACAAATCAGATTCATTAGAAATCATTATTCCTTGCAAGAAAAAAAAAATAAATACCGATGCATTTACTGGTATGGGAATTTTTCCCTACTTGCGGCAACAGTCTTTCCAACCTCTGTCTGCGCACTGACTCACCTTGACTTGTCTCAACACTATCTTACTGACTTCCATAATTTGTATTTATTTATTACTGATCGTCTTTGAAGTTGCATCTAATTCGGCTCTTGTATTTTTGATTCACGGAAACTGCTCGATCTTGTCCGTTTTTGGATTTATTTTTTTTTCGTAGTAGTTCAGTGTGATTGTTAGTTTAAATTCGAGGTGGGAATTCGAAGAGGATTGTGTGAGCGCGCGCTATGCTTAAATGACCACCAGCGGCATCCTCAGGTAGTGGGCAAAGTGTAACCAGTTATGGCCCTTATGCTGCAACGTCGCAAAGTCGAAAATATAGCAAGCCTATTATGTGATAAGAGACGCCGCTTTGTGAATCATGGCTACAGTTTACAGGAATGCATGCATGAATTCCGAACAGGAAACAACGGAGAAGCGCACCACTTTCATCCCTATTGAAAGAGATGGTTAACGTAGCGCTAAGTGGTTACTATGAAGGATGCAGCGAGACACTGGAGATGTTGTATTAAGAGTTTCTTAACTGCTTGACATGAATCACACATGTCTGCTCCATTATCACTGACCAACCCAGAAGAGAAGTTGAAAACATTAAGGTTCAGTGTTGAATGCAGGTCCTGGGTTGGTCGATAATTTATTCCTTAAAATGTCAAGTATTAGTTTTATTTTGTGTAAATGATAAGAAAGGCAACCTAACCTAAGGAAACTCAACGAAACCCTATCTAAAATAGCTTAACGTAACTGTACTCCGCCAGTGGTAGATAAGGAATGACGTCTCTGCTTTTGTTCGATGTTTCTTGCATGTGCTGCTGTGACTGACTAGGAGCGTCATACAACACAATACTAACCAGTGATTGGCTCTGACATGCCGATAGTGCCAAAAATGCTGTTTTTTTTTAACGTTTTCCAAAAAATCCGGAATAAAAAAATTGCTTGTATTTTGGTTAATGTCATGCATGAGTTTAGACCTAGTATATACTGCACTGTATATGCAACTGCGACTGAAGATTATAGAAAATAATTATATTTTAGATATCGAGTATAATATGATTGTGGACGCAACTCGTTACTTCAACAAAAATCTAAAAATCTAAAATCTAAAAATGAAGAAAAATCTAAATCTAAATTTGTAAAGAAAATTCCTTAGTATAAGTTCTTTTTTTTCTTTTTAGAATAAACGCTGACTTAGGAGGAAACCCATATACACAGAAATAAGATTATTATTATAAATTTAAATTATTTTTTAAATATTTACACAAGATCCGGGGCATGATAACAAAAAATAAGTCGTAATTATTCACTCATCATATTCTTGTGCACAAATGTATACAAATGAGAGGGGAAATAAATTTCTAAATGATTTGTAATTAAAACAAGATTTATAATTATAAGAGGTACAGATCAGTGGTTCATTAGTGAGCCATACTTCAGTTCAGTGGTAGAGCGTCTGGATCACTATCAGGACCCATATTCGATCCCCCAGCGAAACGAAAGATATGGGCAGGTTTTCTTACACATGACCCTTTAACTTAGCACTAAATAGGTACCTAGGAGTTAGGTTACTGTTGTGGGTCGCATCCTCAAGGGTAGGATTCAAATACCCCGGGAAAATATAACTCAACTTGCTTGGTTTCTTGAATTATCCTGGGTTTATAAGAATGTTGTTCCTCCTACTTCAGACCTTCGCCATAACATCATTTAATGCTTTAATACTAATTGCTGTTTTAAGAGAGATATTGACACTAGTTGCAACTACCGAATGGAATTTGAACTTAAGAAAAAACAACAAGATCATGTGACTGCTTAACACAAGACATCAGTTGATAAGCCACTTAATATATTCATGGCCACCTCTCCACCTTGCATATTCATTCCTTTACTACAAACTTAAACGATTACCTGAGTCTACCTGGAGGGCATTCCGGCGATCAACGTCCCCGCGGCCCGGTCCATGACCAGGCCTCCTGGTAGATCAAGGCCTGATCAACGAGGTTGTTACTGCTGGCCGCACCTAGTTCAACGTACGAACCACAGCCCGGCTGATCCGGCACTGACTTTAGGTATCTGTCCTGCTCCTCTTGAAGACAACCAGGGGTCTTTGGTAATTCCATTTATATCTGGTGGGAGGCTGTTGAACAGTCTTGGGCCTCGGACACTTATTGTGTTTTCTCTTAGTGGCGCCCTACTTTTCACTGGGGGTATGTAACATCGCCTGACAAGTCTTTTGCTTTCGTAGGAGTGATTTCTGTGTGCAGATTAGGGATCAGTCCCTCCAGAATCTTCCAGGTGTAGATTATGATATAGTATCTCTCTCGCCTGCGCTCCAGTGAGTACAAGTCAAGTGCTTCCAGGCGTTCCCAGTAGTTAAGGTGTTTGATGGAACTTATACGTACTCTAGGTCTGCAATTTCACCTGCCTTGAATGGGGATGTTAATGAACAGCAGTATTCCAGCCTAGAGAGAACAAGTGATTTAAAAAGGATCATCATTGGCTTGGCATCTCGTCTTGAATGTTCTCATTATCCATCCCATCAGTTTCCTCGCAGATGTGATAGTGGCATTGTTGTGGTCTTGAAGGTGAGATCTTCGGACATTACCACTCCCAGGTCCTTCATATTGCTTTTCTGCTCTATTGTGTGATTTGAGTTTGTAGTATACTCAGTCCTAGCATTATTTCCTCCAGTTTTCCATAACGGAGTAGTTGGAATTTGTCTCATTGAACATCATATTGTTCTCCGTTGCCCATTGGAAAACTTGGTTTATATCTTCTTGGAGATTTGCCGTGTCCTCAATGGATGACACTCTATGCAGGTCCTAGCATCGTCTGCAAAGGATGATACGGTGCTATGGTTTACATCTCTATGTCTGATATGAGAATGAGGAACAGGATAGGGGTGAGTACTGTGCCTTGTAACAGAGCTCTTCACTATGGCAGCTTCCGATTTAACTCTGTTTACCACTACTCTTTGTGCTCGATTGGTTAGAAAGTTGAAGATCCATCTGCCTACTTTGCCAGTTATCCCTTAGCACGCATTTTGTGTGCTATTACACCATGATGGCACTTGTCAAAGGCTTTTGCAAAAATCTGTGTATACTACATCTGCATTCTGTTTGTTTTCCAGTGCATCTAAGACCATATCATAGTGGTCCAGTAGTTGTGAGAGGCGGAGCGACCTGCTCTGAAACCATGTTGCCCTGGATTGTGCAGTTTTTTGAGTCCAAGTGGTTTGCAATCCTGGTTCTTAGAACCAGCTATTGCAGGGGGCAATAGCTAAGAACTATTGGTCTACAGTTCTTAGCTATTGCTTTGCTGCCCCTTTATGGAGTGGGGCTATATCCGTTGTTTTCAGTGACTGTGGAATCTCACCTTTGTTTATGCTCCTTCTCCATAGACATACTTAGAACCCGTGAGAGGGGTTTTTGCAGAGTTCCACGAGTCTGCGCCTGGGGCTGAGTGCATGGGCATGTCGTCGATGGCTTTCTCAAAGTCTAGTAGAATTAGGGTTATGTCAGAAATTTGGCATACATTGGCAGGGTTTTGAGGATCATTCATGAAAAAATTGTTTGGATTGTCTATCTTTAGACTGATTAGTGGCTCACTGAACACAGAGTCATATTGAGATTTCAGTATCTCACTCATTTCGTTGTAGTCATCTGTGTAGGATTTGTCTTGTCTGAGCAGGGCCCTATACTAGAAGGGGTTTTTTGCCTTGTTTTTGGCATATGAAAAGAAATATTTTGAATTTCTTTCAATTTCACTAATCGCTTTTAGCTCCTCGTCTCTCCTGGATCCTGTACGAGTCCTTTAACATTAGCTCAATATTTTCCACTTCTCTGGTTAACGCTTTTTTCTTGTTTCATAATCTGGCATTCTTGAGGAGCTCAGTGATTCTTCGCCTTCTCCTGTAGAGGGAGTGTCTCTCTCTTTCTCCAGTTTACTTCTCTTCTTTTTTCTTAGGGGAATATGCCTTGAACATACTTCAGCTACCAGGAAGTTGATCTTTTCAAGGCACTGATTAGGGTCCATGTAATTTAAGATATCTTCCCAACATGTTTCATTTAGGACATAGTTTACCTGGTCCCAGTTGATGTTCTTGTTGTTGAAGTTGAATTTGGTAAAGGAACCCTCATAGCTATATGCATTTTGCAGATCAGGACCCCTGTGCATGTAGGTCTGGACTTCGATTAGATTGTGATCAGAATTAGTTGTTTTTTATATTGTTATGTTTCTTACCAGATCCTCATTATTTGTGAAAATAAGGTCTAGTGTGTTCTCTAGTCTTGTTGGCTCCACTATCTGCTGACTTAGGGTGTGTTTACTGCAGAAATTCAGTAGCTCATGTGTGTGTCTTTTCATCTGAGCTGCCTCCAGGGATTATTTCTGCTACAACATTATTTGATATATTCTTCCATTTTGTATGTCTTAGATTGAGGTCACCAAGCAGCAAGATATTTGGGGATGGGGCTGGAAGGTTTTCCAGACAGGAGTCAATTTTTGATAGCTGTTCCTTGAACTGTTGGGAAGTTACATCTGGTGGCTTATATACAAGTACAATGACTAAGTTTTGGTTCTCGATTTTTATTGTTACAACTTCAACTACATCATTTGTGGTGTTCAGTATCTCTGTGCAAATGAGTGACTCTCTGACATACAGGCCAACTTCCCCTTGTTGCCTGTTTTTTCTGTCGCATCTGAAAAGGTTGTAACCAGGTATCCATATTTCGCTGTCAAAGTAATCTTTTGCGTGGGTCTCTGTGAAGGCTGCAAACATTGCATTTGACTCCTCTAGAAGTCCACTAATGAAAGGGTATTTTGTTGTTGGTGGATGCCTTAAGGCCCGTATATTAGCAAATATAAATGAGGTTGTGTTCCATGTTTGTTGGGGGATTTCGTTGTTGGCATCAGTAGTTGTGAGTCCGAGGGGCCACTGGCTGTGCCTCCAGGCCAACAAGACTCCAAGGTGATGGCCTATTTTGGTTATCTCTTTGCATTTTCTTTCTTCGTTTCCTACCACTAAAAATTACTTGGAGTGGCAGTGTCGAAACTACTACAACTACTATGATTTGTTTTACGGGGTGTGTGCTTCCTGGTCCCTTTTAGGTGGTATGCGGGGCAGTTAGTATTGTAACATTGTTTTTCGAGGACTGAAGAATGACACATCTCAGTGTGGAAGAATTTGCAAGAGGTAGAACGACATACTCCTTTAGACAGGAGGTCGCAGCATTTTTTGGGATGCTCAAAGTTGCATGCCCCATTCGCTTTCCCTGATATTCCATGTTTACAGATGCCCCAAGCATAGAATTTGCACAATTTTATTAGGGAACAGTCCCTCCAGAATCTTCCAGGTGTAGATTATGATATATCTCTGTCGCCTGCATTCCAGTGAGTACAAGTCAAGTGCTTCCAGTCGTTCCCAGTAGTTAAGGTGTTTGATGGAACTTATACGCACAGTAAAGGTTCTCTGTACATTCTATAGATCTGCAATTTCACCTGCCTTGCATGTGATTCTGGATTTTTCCCAAGAGCCTTTTCACATGTCCCACAGGTATACTGCACTGCCATCCTGCCTGTATCGTATTTGTAAACTAGGTACCACAAGAACCTGAATTTCACTTTACCTTTCTGCTCTACACTCAGGTGTGGGGTGTTAGAGGGTCAAAGCATGGGTATGTGGGATGTAATTATTATGGAGACTTAATACACATTAAAAACTTTTATGGTGTATAACAACATACATTCTACAACAGATCTTATTTCTGCCATGACCACTGCCATTTATCTTAGCCTGGGCAGTTAGTTGTATGTGGTGGTGGTGGGTAGTTTTGGGTCGAGGCTGGGGAGGGTGTAGATTCGCCGGAACACCCCCGACCCGGGTCTTTTCCAGATGGTGACCCGGCCTTGGCTCCCTGTCGTGGGAGTGTCTGTGTTGTAGGTGATGAGAGGTGGATCCGTGGACAGAGGGCATGGGTGCCAGCGAAGGGGGGGGGGTACCATCCCCGCTGGTTGGGGTGGTCGGAGGAGAGAGGCTTGGGGTGAGTGCAGGGGAGCCTTCCCACTGGGTGTAATTGTACCGTTTCAAGAATTAATTATCTATCACTTTTTTATTTGTTTTAAGTGATAATCTTTATTCTCTTGCACCCATCTTAACGCAGGGATCATAGTACTAGCTCAGGGGAATGGAAGGCACTCAGGTCCTATTTCATAAATTAAGAGCCCTCAGCGGTATCAAGGAACCTCCCTTAAGCGAAAATGTTACCTCAAAGACAATGATTATTAAGCTATAAAGCTGGTTGTTTTCATAGCCGAAGAGTGATTAATGCAGTAGTCTCATTCCAGTTGCATTAGAAAATTGTCACTACTTTTATTTTACTACTGCCAACTTTCTTCTGTTTTCCTCTGATATATATATATATATATATATATATATATATATATATATATATATATATATATATATATATATATATATATACTATATACATATATCAGGGTATTCAAGTCACGATCCATAGGAAAACCATTATTTGTCAGAAAGGATTCATCAGTTGTTGGAAAATACACCCACATTTCGAAAAAGTGATGTAGCCATTCTAGTGGAAAGTAGCCAGCATTCCCCAGCAGCCTGTATTCAATGGCGTCGTTGTCCCGTCACTCAACTGCTGAGTACATACACTTCAGGACGCAACCTCATTCTTCTTTAATATTATGAACTCCAATTTCTAGCTCATAAACCAGACAGGATTATAACTATTAGTTGTTGTAATAATGGTGCCTATAATTTATAGTTAACCTAAAAGATTGATGTAGCCACACTAGGCTATCTCATAGCGACTTAATTGAAGGGGACAGTAGAGGGAAGCAGTGAAAGACGTAGATCTGCTGATATGCATCACTTTTATGATCGTGATTCTGTGAACAGATGTATAAGCTCTTGGGGAAAACTTCTCTAATTTCTAGTCTGTGGTTTCACTTGTGTGATATGACATTTTCTTTGAGATCAATATGAATAGCAAGCAACTTAAGGTGAAGGTATATGAAATACATAAATGAGCCATAGCACCGAAGGAACCGGGTTCAATCTAGTGCATGTCAAAATGTATGGGCAAGTCTCCTGTTCGCCTAGCAGTAAATAAGTACATAGCTGGGTGCTAATGGACTGGTTGTAGATAGCATCCTGGACAAATGAACCAAAAATCCGAATGGAAATTATCCTGGGTTAATAATCCTTCGCCATTAATAATCTGAAAATCCTTCTAAAAATATATATATAAAAAATCAGCCATAATCCCCGACTAATAATCTGAAAATTCTTCTAAAAAAAAATCAGCCACATGACGAAGTACCTCCTTAGGAGGCTCTGAAAACAAGAGAAGATCGAATATCCGGAAGGGAGGAGAATCAAGTAGTGTATCGCGTGAAAGCTGCCGAGAAGCTCCCGAGTGGAGGACAAAGACTTAATTGTCCTTGCCTGAGTCACTCCAAGGAGCTATTCGTTCAGCTGTGCGAAGCTTGGGAGTCCTAGTAGCCTGCCACACTTCTACCCGGTCAATGATAATAGTAGTTAGTAACTGTTCTCTTAGATGTAGCAGCAGTAGTTATGTTTATATTAATAGTTGGAGTAAATCACATGATAACTATAATAATTTTAATTATAGATTGACCACAACAATTACGATCATTATAATTACAAACTGATACTACCACCACTACTAATTTTATACCTACTCGTACTTCTACCACCACCATTACTACTATTATTATTACCACTACCAACCCAACCCCTCACACCACCACCACTACTACTCCTATGCCTACTCATACTAGCACTACCACTCCTACTACTACTATCACCACCACTCCTCCTACTACTACTATCACCACCACTCCTACTACTACTATCACCACCACTCCTACTACTACTATCACCACCACTCCTACTACTACTACTATCACCACCACTCCTACTACTACTACTATCACCACCACTCCTACTACTACTATCACCACCACTCCTACTACTACTACTATCACCACCACTCCTACTACTACTACTAGCACCACCACTCCTACTACTACTATGACCACCACTACTAATACTACCACTACCACCACTGCTACCATTATTACCACTACTGTTCCTATTAATACTACCGGTGTTGTCACTGATACTACTGCTGCTGCTGCAGCTATTAATAAATAATAACCACAACAACAACAAAATGTATTTTATCTCTGCTCGCTCCGAGGAAGGTATCTCAGTATCCCATAACCACAGTAGGGAATCAAATGTTTACAAGATTTTTAACTGTTAGTATTTTGTCGAATGTGCACACACACAGTCTAAAGTTATAAGCTACCATCCTTTTCATGAGACACATCAGCCATTAACTACTGAAGTCTTTCAAATGAGGTATAGTCAGGATTTTGCACTGGAAAAAAAAAACATTTTAAAAATAAAATTGACAACCGGTCGCTTATATACTCCAATAATAATTCCAGTCTTCTTCAAAGTAGGATACACCAGTGCTGAATGTTTGAAGACTATCACAAGAGGCTTTCTCAAGTTATTACACAGAATCGCCTACATAACATTAACCAGAGGGCACCTGCACATGCCAATAGTTGCATGGACCTTTCCATAGTTACAAAATACCAACACTGAAAATTTGAAAACGATCAAATGAGGCACTATCAAGTTATAAACGAAAATCTTGGAGAGAGAGAAAAAAAATCAGGCAACCACGATAAGGTAAATCTTTTAGGATACTACCTAATAAGATATTCTGCTATACTTGGCAAGCAATTCGCGTAGAGTTGTGTGACCCAAAAAAATGGTTTTCACGGTTGTTACGTTTATATCACGGAAACCAAAAGGCTGGTCCTAATGAAAATCACATAAGTTATCCTCTTAAGAAAGGACACATAGTAGACCATTAAGATGTTATGATGTGTGTGTGTGGGTGCGTCATTCTTGTAGGATTGCGTGGTCCTGTGGGTTAGAGCGTCATGTGTTTTCCTCACCATGAGGCAGGCCAAAGCAGCATGGGTTCGAATCCTTGGCTAGTCGCAGTGTTGTTACTGATCAATGCCACTCGTTCGTGGTTACAATAATATAAAAAAAATACTGCTCGTTGGGCTAGTACACCAAACAGGGACTAGAACGAAATTAGCTCAGAGGCATCCACACCACCGTATGTCCTCGGATGACGGTAAAACACTTAGCTTGGCTGGGTGCGTTATTCTTGTAGGATTGCGTGGTCCTGTGGGTTAGAGCGTCATGTGTTTTCGCTCACCATGAGGAGGGCTGAAGCAGCATGGGTTCGAATCATTGGCAAGTCACAGTGTTGTTATATATGTATATATATATATATATATATATATATATATATATATATATATATATATATATATATATATATAACAAAAAATAGCTAGAGAAAATTAGCACCTATACACACCAATAACAATTCCAGTTTATTTTAAGTAGGATACATCAGTGTTGAAATATAAAACTGACCAGAGGACATGTGGAAATGGCAATCATTGCATGAACTTTTCCCTAAATACAGTACACCAAAGCTGAAAATTTGAAGCCTATTGGATGAAGCATTGTTTAAACGAAAATCTTAAGAGGAAACAAAATAAGGCAACTGTATAAGGTACGTCTTCACAGATTCCTAGAGAAGTATCCCTTCGGTAATACCTTGGTACCCCTTCGGGAATACCTTGGTATCCCTTCGAGAATACCTTGGTATCCCTTCGAGAATACCTTGGTACCCCTTCGGGAATACCTTGGTATCCCTTCGGGAATACCTTGGTTCCCCTTCGGGAATACCTTGGTACCCCTTCGGGAATACCTTGGTACCCCTTCGGGAATACCTTGGTACCCCTTCGGAAATACCTTGGTACCCCTTCAGGGATACTTTAATAATAATAATAATAATTATAATTATTATATTATTATTATTACCAATTTCGAAGGCAAAGAGAAAAGGGAATAACAACAAAGATTTAGTCAAGTAATTCCCTAGAGAGAGAGAGTGGTTGGGTGAGGATAGTGGGACAAGGGCAGACCTGTGTTGTTGCTCTGCTGCCGGAAGCTTGCAACACTGCTCTCTCTCATCATTATAACAATTACTCCGCCCCTTTTTTAAGGTGTGATCTGTGAATACGAAGAGATTACGAGACCAACTTGAGAGAAATGAAAATAAGAATTCAAGAAAGTATCGGGAAAACTATCGACATACAATTTTGCATCGATGTTTAAATATGCGAAATATTGAAATCGCTCTTCTGTATAGAAATTCCGTTAATATATGTATACATTCTTTCAAATGAAAAGTTACGAAGTTGAGAGTAAAGCACATGGTAAGGGTAATGCACTGGAGGTCACAGCTGGTGTGGGAAGTGTAGGCGTCATGAGGCGAGGCTACAGGTGCTACTGTCTCCAAAATACTGCTGATTTTGTTTCTTATTTTTACCCCACAAACGCTTACTTTTCACTGTATGTTCATAGTTATCTTAGAAACGATTTTTTTATAATATGAGTTAAAGTATGTTCACGATTTTAATCCTGATTTTAGGTTTAAAGAGACAGAATTAAATTTTCATTGCGTGAGTGAGCGTGGGCGACCTGGGTGAGGCAGAATTTGAGTTAGCCTTCCATCCCTTGCAGGGAATGATGTTATTGTTTAGCTTGTGTTTTGTCTCTTGTTAAACAGGATGAGCTTCAATGTCTTGCTCTTTTGTTTGACAACAGGTATGATTTCAGAGGATTATCATGCCAGATTATCGTATTCCCAGAAAAAAAAAATGACAATATTTCCATAATAATCTGGTACTCCTTCCCTCCCCCCACCATTAATCCCCTACCCCTTCTTGACTCAGCCTTGGAAACAGGTCCTACCACGTCTTGTTCTCTCTTATTCCTACACCTCCACTCGGCTATCTTTCCTTCATCCTTCCCTCTCTCCTTAGTGAGGCCCGACTGGTTAATTTATTGTACACCCCATGCTCATCCTGTGAGCGGTACCCCAAAAAACAGGATTACAGAGATCACAATGAGTCTTTGCCAGACCCCCCTGGACATTAAAATATCGTTGTCATTTAACATATTAAAATATTATCTTATTATTAAACATATAGTTACAAAACGTTCAAATACATTGATTACAATCATTCTTTTTCCCCTGCCACAATTATTGTGTTTTTCCTATCAATCATAATATCCCCTCCCTAAATAAAATTACCTCTTTCTCCATATCTTCCCTCAGTACCTGCTAAAACATCTCCCTTAAACTCGATGTCTAACTACTTTCTCTCTATTACTCTTCTCTTTCTCCCTCTATCCCTACCTAAATTTCTTCCCTCTATCCCTGCCTAGTTGTCCCCCCTCATCGCTTCTTTTCTGTATTCGTCTGGGTTTTTTCTGTCCAGCATTACCTTTACTTCCTTTCTACCCCTTTTTCTTTATTCCTTCAGATTTCATCCTTTAGTTATATATCTTATGAAAGGCTTAAAAAAAAAATTATACTCTTAACCAAATGACTAGGTTTCCTATTATTATATTATTATTAAAATACTACTACTACTACAAATAATATTAGTATAACTGACACGACAAGATTAACAGGTCATCTATATGATTAAGATCCGTGTCAGGAGACACTTGTCAGAGCATCTCCCTTGTGGGGTTTACATGCTAAAGAGGTCAGGTTAGGTAAGGTTCGTCAGGAAACAGGACAAGTGTTTCCTGACGCGGGTCTTAGTTATATGATGACCTGCAGCTGGAGCTTTTGGTCATCTGACTGAGGACTTCAGCTGGCTTAGCGTTCCATCTCTTTAAAAATCATGGTTATTAATGCTAAAGAGCACGTATAAACCATTCATTATGGCTACTGATTACTTAAAAACGAAAACAGTGCTTATAAAATTATAATTTGATGATCCATAGGGGTTTAGCGTGTCTTTTTTATCAATATAATAATGTATATTGACACATGGTGTAAAGAAAGTAAAATATAGTTATATATAGCTAATTTAACATAAAAAGTCGTGAAATGAAGATGGGAATTAAAAATTAGAAAGTAAAATGTGGACCATAAAGTGTAATTAGACTTTAAGATATAGACAGACAGTAACAGACAGACAACAAAGTATAGATATATAAAGCGGTAAGAACGAAACTAACATTCTTAACGCAGAGTAAGGAAACTTAAATTTACATGGACACAAAGATACATACACTAATGTATGTATCTTAGTGATACACACACTAATAAGTTTACCTGAAGATTATTTAAATTTCAGTAACGCGCTATGTTCAGATGAATAGAGTTCCTTATTAGTACTTCCAGATATGTTTATTAACGTCTTTCTAATTAATCCTTGCTCTTTGTTACTGATCTCTGGGTAAAGAGAGGCATGCATATCTTTAATACATTTAAACGCATATATGTGCACATATAATAATGTATACATACCTGGAAGGACCTGGGAATGATAATGTCAGAGGATCTCACCTTCAAAGACCACAACAATGTATCTACCGCATCTGCTAGAAAAATGATAGAATGCATAATGAGAACCTTCAAAACTATGGACGCCAAGCCCATGATGATTCTCTTCAAATCGTGTTCTCTCTAGGCTGGAATACTGCTACACACTAACTTTCCCTTCAAGGCAGGCGAAATTGCTGACCTGGTGAATGTACAAAGAACTTTCACGGCACACATAAGTACGATAAAGCACCTAAATTACTGGAAACGGTTGAAGTCCCTTGATTTGTATTCCCTGGAACGCAGGAGAGAGAGATTCATGATAATATACACTTGGAAAATCCTATGAAAGCACAAGACTCGGCAGGAGATGCAACATTTCCCCAATGAAAAGTAGGGGCGCCACGCGTACACTGAGAGACAACACAATAAGTGTCAGGGGTCCAAGACCGTTCAACTGCCTCCTAGCATACATAAGGGGGATTACCAATAGACCCCTGGATGTCTTCAAGAAGGCACTGGACAGGCACGTAAAGTCAGTACCTGACCAGCCGGGCTGTGGTTCATACGTCAGTTTGCGTGCGACCAGCAGTAACAGCCTGGTTGATCAGACCCTGATCCACCACGAGGCCTGGTTTCAGACCGGGCCGCGTGGGCGTTGACCCCCGAAACCCTCTCCAGGTATACCTAATGGCTAGGAATGAATAACTCTATATCAGGAGGTATGTTAAAAAAAGGAAGAATATGACATAGTGTCAAAGGCTAAAATTCATCCTAAAGTACTACACAATCACATAAAAATAAACTAACGTTAAGTAGTTACATAATCAGGCTGAAAAGAGAAGGAGGATGATAATTAAAGAAACACTCGAGGAACTCAGTGAATAATTGCAAGTAGTGTTCAAAACTGAAACAGGACGGTTGTGGGAAATGAGGGAGAAGAGGCCTTGCTATAAAGTTCTAAATCTTAAAGCAACAACAGAAGAGGTAAAAAGCGCGTGCAGGAATTGAACATATAAAAGGCAATGAGAGCAAATAAAATTTCACCATGAATACTGAAGGAGACGACAGAGATACTATGCAGGTCACTATCGAGGAACTATAACAAATCCCTGGAAACAGGAGAACTGTTAGGATGTTAGAAATTTGTAAATGTAATATTGATCTTCTAAAGAGGAAACAATACATGACGCTAAACTACACATCAGTATAGCTGACATAAATACTCGTATGTAGAAGATAGTAAGGAATACATTGGTAGATCAAATGGAAAATACATACTTTGTTATAAGAGAAACAACATGAGGTCATTGTGGGGGAAATCCTGTTTAACTTACCTAAATAAATTCTAAATGAGATTACCAAGATCACACAGGAAAGAGGACAGATGGACTGCATATTCTAAGACTGCAAGAAATACTTTAAAACATCCTATATATCAATTCCACCTCCCTCTTCCTCTCCTCTCATCTCCTTATTGCCTCTTCCACCTCTCTGTTTCCCTTCTCCAACTGCGTAGTCCTCTTTACCACCCTATCACTCTCCTATTCATCCTCCCCCGGTCCTCCTTATTACCCTCCTCTACCTCCCTATCTCCTCCACCTGTCTTATCTACCGCCGCACCGATAACAGTTTGTCACATCTGCTCTTCCCCTCCCCCAGACGTATCCGCCCGGCTTCTGATAAGACAGTAATAACGAGAATACAAGACAGTAGTTGCAGTAGTAAAGTAGTAGTAGTAGTAGTAGTAATATAATAATAATTATAGTAATAATAATAACTAATATTGGTACTAGTACTACTACATTACGACTACTACCAGCACTACTATTGCTACAACAACAACTACTACTACTACTACTATTAATAATAATAATAATAATAATAATAATAATAATAAAGAATTAATAATAATGTTAATAGTGATGAAAAATAAGATCTTCAAGAACAATGACAACAATTATTATCTGATTTGTGATTTATTTAAAAAAAAATAAGAAGCAATAAAAATTGTATATAATACAACAAGCAGCACTATATATTAAAACACTCTGCACCAAATTTGGTATTATTTTTGTCCAGTAATACGAAACCGATTACACGAGATAACAATCACGAGCGCAAGACGTCACCATGAAACTTGTTTTCGTTCGTGTGACCGTGGATTCCGAAGCTGTTAATCCGTCTTTGGACTGGACTCGTCACAACGATAATATCCACACTGATTATCTTAATCTCCCACCGTGACTCGTTTGTCGGGATTGACTTGTACACTTCCAGTTGTCATTTAATTCCTCGTTCAGGGATTAAACTTTCCTTGCGTCTTTAACGACCTCGTTTATTTGATAAACTTAAACTCAGTCTTTTTTTTACAGAATGTATTCGCAGAGAGGTGTTTATATTTCAATTATACTCTGAGAGTTCAGTCTCCCAGCTCAGGTTGACAGATTACACCTCATGTGTGAAACCTATTATGAGCCATGGAGTCTAACAGGAAACCTATCCTGCGTGGTAGTTGTTTTAGATAGTGTGTTATATTTAAAGTTGGGTAATTAAGACTGCAACGCCTATACAATAACAAGATTGCTGTAAACGTTAAGATAGGAATTAAAGTAAACTCAGTTTATATATAACGTTGATATATACCAGTTTATATATAACGTTGATATATACATTGAAGTACATAAGTAAACAATATTATGATAAAGATAAGGAACTTTTCATTGAATTTATGAATTTAGAAAAGGCATTTGATAGAGTGGCAGATGTTGCAAATTTATCTAATAGTTAGTAGGTTACTTAAGTTAGTAGGTTACTTAAAGTATTAAAGTGATTTTATGGGGATAGCGAGACCCAGATTAGGGTATGCAGGAGAGGGAGATTATTTTCCAGTAAAAGCAGGCTTTACACGGAGTGTGTGGTGTCAAAATAGTTGTTTAACATGTTATTAGATTAGGTTGTAAAAGAAGTAAACGTCAGGGGAGATGTGTGAGATTGAAAGATAGTAAAGCTAAGCTGGTAAGGAGTGGGAGTAGTCACAGTTGCTTTTTGTCGATGACACGGTTCTTTTGTTAGATTCCGAAGAGAAGATACAAAGATTGGTAAACAATTTGGGAGGGTATGTAAAAAAAAGAAATTAAAAGTAAACATAAGAAAGAGCAAGGTAATGAGGGTATAAAAAATAGACAATGAGAGACTGGGTATTAGAGTGGAGAAGTAAATGTGTTCAGATATTAGGGAGTGGACTTGTTGGAAAATGTTTTTATAAAAGACGAGGTGCACCATAAAACTGACGAAGGCGCATTGAGGCATCTGTGGAGACAAATAATTTTATGTATGGAGGGAAAAGGGAGAATGTACTAGATTTTTGTGGTACCAACATGAGTTTTGGAAGCAGTAGAGATGTGCTAGAGGGCAATGTGTGGCATGAATATTATAAATAGAATGCGAAGTATGAAGATCAGGAGATGCGAGGTTACTAGAAGTATTATCCAGAGAGCCGGGAAGGGGTTATTGAGGTTTGGAACATTTAGAGAGAATGGAGAAAAAAATAGGATGACTTGGAGTGTGTATAAATCTGGGGGTTAGGGAAGGAGGGGTAGGGGTCATCCTAGGAAAGGTTGGAGGGAAGAAGTATTATTATTATTATAATCAAAAGAAGCGCTAAACCACAAGGGTTATACAGCGCGGTGGAAGAAGTATTAGTTGTTCTGATTGCTTGGACATCCATCCAACAGGCTTGTGTGAGCGTGTTAGTAGAAGCAAGTGGTTTTTATGATCTGATATGCTGCTGGTGTGAACAAGGTAACATTTATGAATGGATACAGGGAAACTGGTTAGCCGGATTTGAGTCCTGGAAGTAGCAAGTACAGTGACTGCACACTGAAGAGGTGGGGGATATTGCGGTTTGTATGGTCACACGCACTGTAATGTCGGCGCCCTTCTGGCAAGACAGTGTTTGAATAGTGACACTGAAAGGGCTTTATTTTTGCCAGATCACCCTACCTCGGTGGGAGATGGCCAGAATATTAAAAAATATATATACTCATATCAGAGTATATTCCATGTGCTGGAGTGATAAGGTAAACAGATCTTTCTCTAACCTTGTAAAATGTCATATATTATTATTATTATAATCAAATAGAAGCGCTAAACCACAGGGGTTATACAGTAAAATGTCATATAGATCATGGTAGCTGCACAATAAGCTGTATTAAATGTGGTCAGTAAAAAAAAAAATCATATTTTAGAGCCTAAAGCTATCTTGATATTAGTGTCTAGGTGGAATTCAGGCTTAGCGACCACTTTGTAGTCAGTAAGCCTTAACCCTAGCATACTAACTAGCTTGTAAAATGTAGTTTATTTACAATAAATCTTTATAACAATGTACAGGCGGCAGTGTGCGTCACGTAGCCACTCCAGCCATAATCACTGTCTGGTGGGCCAAGTAGCCAATTCTCGAAATCCTTTCTCTTGTACTTTATCATGCTCCATCCTACCTAGCTTTTATTGCATACCAAATATTGTACATACATGAAAAGTAGAAAAAAAATTGGAGGAAAGCACGCAAAAAAAAAAAAATGCAGAAAATATATAAATAAAAATGATATAATTTCATTGAGCCTTGACAAGCTGACACCCGCACTAGCACGCCTCCATGCCAGGTTTCCCCTCTATGACTGTCATGATCTTTAGGGAATCCACAATACATGTTGTAATGGTGTACACCCATCCATGCTGCAATGTTCACTGACTAGCAAAAATAAAATATAAAGTACGACTGATGATACCGGCAGCAGAGGCGACTAACTGTTAGGACGGTACTTTACACAAATAACCCGCGCATACTACACACAAACTTATGACGACGTCTTCTGTGTGTGGGTTATTTGTGTATTGTTTCACTCGCGGTATTGTGCCATTTTATTCTCTAGGAAGATGCTTTATATCCTCTATGTGAGAACGTTCCATTATATCGTGGCTACTCAGCAAGACACGCTCATGCACCACAACCATTGCTGTTCTTAATATAGGTAAATGAATTGCCAGAGCGAACTGAATCGTATGTATCAATGTTTGTCAATGGCACAAAAATAATGAGGAGAATAATAACAGAAGAGGATAAACAGACCATAAGGAAGACCTGGACAAGCTGCAATGATGGTCAAACAAGTGGTTACCGGAATTCAGCCCAACTAAGCTCAAGGTTATAAAAATAGGGACTGGAAGAGAAGACCAGAAATGAAATACAGCTTGAGAAGAAACTACAAATATCGCTCAAGTAGAAAGATCTTGTAGTGAACATCACAACCAACTTATCATCAGAAGCACACATGAATCGCATAACATCTGCAAAGTTAAATAATCTCAGAACTACCGTTAAAAACTTCACTAAAGAATCTTTTAGGATTTTTTAACACGACATATGCCAGGCCTATAATGGAGTATACAGCACCATCATGGAACCCCACCCAGTCAAATGTGAAAGCAAACTCGAAAAGGTCCAGAGGTTTATAACAAGGTTAGTCACAAAGCTGAGGGGATTATGAGAAGTTAAAGGAATTGAACCTGACTTCTTTAGAAGAGAGGAAAGGGAAAACATGATTAGGATATACAGGATAATCAAGAACAAATAGGGAAAAACTTTGAAATGCGAGGAATATGGGCCAGGGATCATAGATGGAAGCTAAAGACACTGATGAATCATATGGATGTTAGCAGATACACTTCCAATAAATATTAATGTCTCGGTCTTCCTTTACCATCTACCAATTTCAATAGTTTGCTTTTACTGAGGTTAAACTTCAGTAATCACTTAATTGGTCAGGTGTGTAGTGTAGTGTTCTGATGCAGCCTTCTACTAGCCTCGTCCTTGTGGTACTCCACTAATTATACTCTCCGAGTCGTTCCCCAGCCTTGGTGGTGAACGGACGTGCGTACAGAGCTCCCTGGTGGAGGAGTCAGAGAACTTAGATTTTCTACAAGATGGCGGATGGATACCGCCGACGAGTACATACTGTGTGCATTGATTTGCTGCAGGGAGCCGTGTATCCCAGCAATGCCGACGTTCTCTTGCCTTTAATTTTGAGAGACACGTACGGGATATCTACAGAGGACATTTACGGGATATCCCTGAATGGATCTGCCAGGGTTTTGTTAAGTTTGATCCGGCAGTGTCTACAATGGAATCGTCGACAGGTATCAGGAGAAGAACATCGTAATCAACTCAAACTTGGAGGTACGTCTTCGGGATGCGTCTGCGCACTACTTGTGGATACGGATCAAGAATATTCCGTTCGAGGCCGACGAGGTAGACATCAGACAGGTATTTTGCCAGTATGGGGTCATCCATGCTGCCACCGTAGGGAGATGGGCCCATGGGCCATATGCAGGAATGCCAGAGGGGTCGTTCTCCCTTAAAATGACCCTGAGGCAGCAAATACCGTCTTTGTTGTGATGGAGGCGTTCCGACCCAGGTGTACGTGACGATGCAGGACAGCAGAGGACGTGTCGACTATGCGGCGGCACTGGGCATATGGCAGCAACGTGTGATCGGCGACGGCCCACAATGGGACTCGAGGTGAGGACGACGTGCGGACAGAACCAGGTGCCCGAGAGGAACAGGTGCTGTTAGCGACACCTGTGGTAGAAGATATAATGGCGAATGCTGCGGGAATTGATAAATGGAGTGATGCTGTTGAAGCGAGTGAGGAGATTCTGGGTAGTCCATTGCGGAGAAATTCAGAAATACAGTAGTGGGAAACGGGTGGAAAAGTGGGGAAATCAGGGTGTGGGTGTTGATGGTCTAAAATGGGCAACTGCAGGTCAGTGGTTGTTGGGGAAGTGGGGGGCCCTAGGGCTCCGGGGGGGGTCATAAAAATTAAAGTAAAAACCTAAAAACCCCAAAAAGGGGAAAAAAAATTAAAGAAAAGTGATTACACCAGGACAGAGGTCCAATAAAAACCCGGGGGGACATAGCTAAGGGAGGGGAAAAAAAGGGAAAAGGGGGGAAAAGGGGGAAGGGAGAAATGGAAAGGGGAGCCGAGGGGTTTTGGGGGTACTTTCAAGACTGTGGAGCCAGGATCCGTGAGGCGAAGGAAAACCCCATTGCAGA
>WNWK01021595.1:0-33864 GCA_009830355.1 Cherax destructor
TTAAGGAAGTGACGTAATGTTTTCCCTCCTCCGGCTACCACCCTCGATAGTACAGTAGACCGTCATTTAACACAATAGTTACGTTCCTGAAAATGCCGTGTTATTGAAATCATGTTAGATGAACTGAATAACTTATGGGAAAAATAGGGTTACTTCCTGGGAGCCCCAAAAAAGGAAACAACTTTTTTAGACCAACAGATCTTACAAAAATAAAAGTGAATATGTAATTGTAGTTCATTATCGTGATGTATTATGTTTTTTTTACTGCTTAAGACTACAAATGTAAGAACTAATAGTATTTCTTACCTTTAAAGGGGGGGGCAAAACATTTTTTATCATTTTTTATTTTGCTAAAATTTCAATCGAATTTGTCTGTGAATTAAGCACCATTTGAAACCTAAATACTGTGTTTTTAGTGACGTTTTTTCCTTACAGTTATATAGAAAAAAAAAAAGCCCTATTTGATAGGGCTTAGGGCAAAAACCTCTCCTAAAAATTTGTAGAGATACAATGTTCTAGTTGAATCAGATAAAGAGGAAGAGCTTGGTTTTGAATTACAGAGCTTTGAGCTTTTTTCAATAGATTATTATCCAAATGTTGAAATCGTGTTTTTTTTAAATTTGTTTGGGAAAAAAAAATCACTGACAACAAAACGTAAAACATATCGCAAACTCTCCCCGTAATTCAATTGAACCATCATTCCTCAATAACTATGAAAAGAATCATGATGCTCTAAAAAATACTGTTTTTCATGAGAGGATTTATAATGTCAATAACTTATTCCTGAGATATTGATAATTATGTTTGTGTAAAAATCTTAGGTAATGGCGCGCCAAACTTGACCTATACTCCTCTGTTCTCATTGGAAGCCTGAAGGCTATTGAGCTGCTTCCACCTTTCACCACTACCTCCTCCAGAAGTTGCCATGTAGTGTATTCCCAAATGAAACAATCATAAAAATCACAATTTTGGGGGTAAAAAAAAAACTGACTAATTGCCAACATGTCCTCTTCCTAAGAGAAAAATAAAAAAAATGCTTTTTTGTAAAAACATACTTAGAAATAGATAGAAACAGCTGATTACATCCATGTTGCCAGAATTATGCTTATTTTTCGGAAGAAAACATTTTTTTCAAATTTTTTTATTTCAATATTTTAAAAAAACGTCTCGCCTTCCCTTAAATTGTGGGTGCTTTGGGGTTTGTGGATGATTGTGAAGAGAGTGGAGAGTTATCTGTAGCTCTACTGGGCTGAGGTAGATGGTAGAGGTCTGGCTGTGGGATGATTGTGAAGAGAGTGGAGAGTTATGCTGTGGCCCTACTGGGCTGAGGTGGATGGTAGAGGTTCTGGAACTGAAGTCGAGGTTGTACCTGAGTGTCTAACTTAAAGTCATTCAATGTCAGTCAAGTCATTCAGTAAGTCAGTCAAATCATTCAGTAAGTCAGTCAAGTCATTCAGTAAGTCAGTCAAGTCAGTCAGTAAGTCAGTCAAAGTCAGTCAGTAAGTCAGTAAGTCAGTCAAAGTCATTCAGTAAGTCATTCAGTAAGTCAGTCAAGTCAGTCAGTCATCTCTTCCTTCTTTTCTTCCATCCTTTTTTCCCTTTTTCCCTTTTCCCTTTTTCCCTTTTTTTCCCTTTTTTGGTTTCTTGTGCATTGCTTTTGGTCACAAACTTCTCAAAACCATGAAATTCATCTTCACTGACACTTCCATCTGTGTTAGAGCTATCACTTGGGAAGAAAGAGTCCCAGATTCACGGGGGAGTCAGATATTTCTTACTGCTATGCATGCTGAACAAGGACTACTGAAATGGCATTCCCACAATGCACCACTGGCTCAAGGGGTTTTTATCTGCTACACTGACCTCAGACCCATCCTGCCCCCATGTAGGCCTGCTAGCTTTCTCCCAGTAGATTTGAAACCGCTAAATTTTGGGTGTATAAATACGTCACCAAGCTGGCTCGTAAATGTATCTATACAGCACCAACGGGGAAAGGTTAATAGTTTTGTGTGTGAATTTTCATCTGAGCTGCCTCCTGGGGCGTCTCTGCTAAAATATTTGCTCCTCCTCCATTTTAGGTGTCCCCAAGTTGAAATCTCTCTCAGTTTTTTTGGGGTTTTTGTAATTGCTGGTATGAGTAGTGTATTATTCATCTGTTATTGAAATCAGTTATAGGTTGGTCATCTGTTAGGCCAAGGTTAATGTTGAAGTCTCCTGCTATTAGTAGGTGGTGTTTTTTTATTTGTTTTCTATTATCAGTGTTTTTAGTTTTTTACTAAAAGCTGGGATATTAGTATGGGGCATCCTGTATATGGCCCCAGTTGCTGGGGGTTTTTTACAAAAAAGTTGCAACTTTATATTCACCATATTCATCACTGAAGGAAAGGGTTTGGTGCAACATGATAGTTCATTAGAATAATAGATGGCAATATTTCCCCCCCAGTTTGTTCTGGCCTAAAGTTGTGGTTTTTGTATCCGGGTTTTGTGGGGAGATGCCTATTGTATCTTGCTTAAGCCAGGTTTCAGGCAGATATATGGAGACAGATAGCAGACAGACAGACAGAAAAAACATGTTTATGGGGAGCAGTAAAAACAAAAAAACCCCCAAAGGGGTGCAAAAACATCAGATGTCACACCACTGCTGCCTGTCAGCAGTGGGTGACACTCGTTTTTCCGTCTTCAAGGGGGTTTCATATACTCCAGCTGTCTAAAACATTGCTGGGACCTATAAATACTTTGTATATATTTCTGAAAAAAAGTATGTGAACAAGACAGGGGAAAATGTTCACCAGTTAGTGTGTTTTTGACTGTTTGAGCACATGTCGTTCTGTTGGCTGCCGGTCCCCCCTATGCTACTTCCTCCAACACCCAATAACATCTCAAAGGAATTAAATTTTATGCAAGTGGAAAAAAAAAGTAACATTTTTTTAAGGAATTCAGGGGAAAATGGTTAGCTGGGCTTGAGTCCCGGAGGGGGAAATACAATGCTTGAGATCTGAAAAAGGGGGGAGATATGTTGTAATTTTGAACTGTAGTTTTTGGGGCCCTCTGGCGGGGGAGTGATGGAGTGAAAAGGGGCCCCCTGCCTAGGTGGGGAAAAAAACCGTGTGTTAATAAAAATAAAAATATTCCATTTTCAGAAGCCTGAAAATGTTGTATGATTGTTACTGTAGAGGCAGCCCCACTTTACAGTGCTTCACTTTACAGTGTTTTGCTAATGCCGGTTTTAATTATACCCATTCTTCATTTTGGGTTTTTTTCATTCTAGGTAATCACGACTCTCCATTTTGTCTGGAAAATTTCCAAAATTTCAAGTGTTTTAACCCTTTCAGGGGCTGTGCCGTAGTTCTACGGCTTTATTCTGGGTCCCCCAAAACCCCCGGTCTTCGTCATGAGCTCAGCTCCTCAGAAAGGGTTTGGGCAGTAAATTTGGGCCCCCATATGAGAAAATACATCTATGGGTAAGTGTGCACCACATAAAACAAATCCTGCAGCACACATTGCATAATGGGAAAAAAAAGAAAAAAACAGCGACTTTGCAGTGTTTTTCGAAAATTTTTTTAGTTATATTTGCCATTTCTTGGTCTCATTTGATAAAATGGAAAATATATTACAATATAAAGATGATTTTGATTGGTTTTTTGTACTGGGAAAAAGGGTTGAAACTGAGCTCAAAGTAGCCGGGAAAAGTTACATTTTGCCGATGTTCAAGTAAACAAATGACCTACCGTCTAATAGCCCCGCTGGTGGGTCTAATTTACGTTCAAAATGTGGTGATATTATTTGACAATTATTATAATATTGTAACAGTAAATCTTCCATTTTTGGTTTGAAAAAAATTAATTTTGTGAATAAAAAAAAAAAGGGGGAAAATTTTTTTGTAAAACTGAAAAGTAACTAATGAACAGAGGAAATGTTAGTTTAGTGCCAGGAATGCCTGCATTGTTTATTGTGCCCCCTATTTTAAAATTTGGGAAATTTTTTTTAACTGTGAGTTAAATTGGGTAAATTACCAATTTCCAATCACTTTATTTTGAAAGTTGAAACAGTTGACTGGGCGATTTCTTGTGCTAAATCGATAGAATAGAAGTAATACTAGTGAAATAGCTAAGAATTTGGTAAACTGGAAAAAGAAATTTTCCCCTAAAATGGCAGTCAAAGTCAGCAAAATGTGATGCAAAAATATCGCTGACCATCAAAATTGTAGAGCATAATTTCGTCAATTTTCAATCAAATTTCTACTTTTTTTTTTTACCTTCAGAAAAAAATTCTCTACCATTTCATAAGACAAAATAAAATTTATTTTTTAAAAATTCTTGGACACAAAGCGCCCCCGAAAAGGGCCTTGGACCCTAAAAAGGGTTAAGGGAGGGCAAATAATTCCATTTTTTTTTTTTTTTTAGTCTAATTTCAATGAGACTTACAGTAATTTATACACTTTTAAAAACCTATAGTCTTTTTTAATAATTTTTTTTTTTAAATTAGATAAAAAAAAAAAAGTTTGGGTCCCCAAAATTTTAAAAAGGGTTCAAACAAGAAAAAAGGGCTATATAATTGTTGACCCAGGTCTTTTTTTAAAAATGTCAGTAGATACCATTAAAAAAATGTTAAAATTAGTGATTTTTTTTTTCCCTTTTTTTTTGTGGGAAAAAATCAATAAAAAAAAAAAACTGTAAAAGATATGGGAAAATCCCCCATGGGTGTTTGTAGAGCCCTCATTACTCAATAACGTGTGCAAAAATCTGAGAATCCTTTTAATACTTTTGCAAAACATTTCACACAATGTCAATAACTTATTTCTGAGTTATTAATATATTTTTTTTTAAAAAAATCCATAGGGTTTTTGGGCTAAATTTTTAAAGGGGGGGGGGGTTGGGGAAAAAAAATTTTCCAAAAAATTTGGGGGAAGGCCCCCAAAAATTTTGGGGCCAGGGGGGGTAAAAAATGAGTCCCCTCCCCCTTAAAAAGGGGGAAAAGGGCCCTTTCCAGAGTTTTTTTGGGGGCAAAATTTTAGTGTTTTTGTAATGAAACAATCAGGGGGAAAGGGAAAAAAAATTTTTCCTTGGAACCCTTGTCAAAAAGGCGACAAAATGCCGGGAGCAATGGGCTAAACCCCTTCTTTTAAATTTTTAAAAAAAAAAGATAAAAAAAAACTTTATAAAACTGGGATGTTTGAATGTGGTGGATGTATGCGGAAAATAAAAAAAAATGATTGCTGATGTTATAAAAAAAAAAGAAGTTGGATTCCGGGCCCCTAAGTGAAACAAAGCTAAAAGGGGGTAGGCGAGTTTCAGTGGGGAAAAAAAAGGGGGGGAATAAGGGGGGAATCTGAGAGAGTTAGAAAAAAGGGGAAAGGGGTAGCAAAAATTTAAAGGACCATTTTTGGAAAGGGGAAAAGGGGGGAAATTTTGAATGTGTGGTCTAATTTTTATGCAGGGGGGAAAAAGAGAGGAGTGTAGAGGAGAGAGAGAGATTTTGGGAGATGTTAAGCAATGTATAGGAATTTTTTAAACCCCAAAATGAGAGAGTAATTGTGGTAGGGGACCTAAATGCAAAATAGGGGGAAAAGTAGAGAGGGTGTGGTAGGTAATTTTTTGGGGGCCGGTGTAAATGATAATGGGATTTTTTTTGAACTTTTTTATAGAAAAGGGGTTTTGTTATAGGTAATACATATTTTAAGAAAAGAGGAAAAAAAAGTATACAAGATATGATGTGGGGGGTAATGACAGTAGTTTGTTGGACTACGTATTGGTAGATAAAAGACTTTTAGTAGACTTCAGGTTTTATGTTTATAGAGGGGCCACAGATATATCAGATCATTTTTTTGTTGACCCCCAAAATGGGGGGAAAAAAGGGAGATGGGATACAAGGAAAATAGAAGCAGTAAGTGAGAGGGGGGTGAAGGTTTATAAACTAAAAGGGAGGCAGTTAGGGAAAAAATAAAAAATTTTGGAGGATGATGGGCTAGTAGGTGTAGGCAATGGGGTCGAAGATGTAGGGGGGAGTGTTAGGTGTTCAGCAGAAGTTTGTGGTTTAAAGGGAAAAGGGGGGGGGAGGAGGGAAGAAAGCGATTGGTGGAATAAAGTAGAGGAGTAGAAAAGGGAAAAATTTTGCTTGGGTTTTTTCAAAGTAGAAGTGATGCGGAGGGAAAAGGGTTTAAAAAGGTGGTAAAAAATTTAAAAAAAAGGAAAAAGGGAAAGGGGGGAAAAGTTTAAAAATTTTTTTAAAAAAAAAAAAAAAAAGAGTGAGATTAATAAGTTGAAAGCCTGGGAAAAAAAATGGTTTGACATTTAAAAAAAGGAGAGGGGGTTATTAAATGGAGAGTTAGGGGTATTGGGAAGATGGGGGGAATATTTTGAGGAGTTGTTAAATGTTGATGAAGACGGGGGAAACTGTGATTTTGTGTATGGGGGAAAGGGGGGAAAAAAAAACTTGTAGGAGTGTGGAAGAGCCAGTTGTGAGTGTGGGGGGAAATTTGTGAGGCAATGGGTAGAATGAAAAAAAGGGAAAGGGGACTTGGGATTGATGGGATAAAGATAGAAATGTTAAAACCCGGGGGGATATAGTTTTGGGTGGTTGGTGCTTTATTTTAAAGTAGGGGAAAAGGGTAATCTAGGGACTGGCAGAGGGTGTATTGTTCCTTTGTAAAAAGGAAAGGGGGGGAAAAAAAGGTGCCCAAAAAAAAGGGGGGAATAAGTCTGTTGAGTATCCCCCGGGAAATGTATGGTAAGTTTTTTTAAAGAATTAAAGAAAGGGGAAAAAAAGGGTAGCAGATGTAAAAGGGGGGTTTAGGAAGGTAGGGGTGTGTGAAAGTGTTTACAGTGAAACATATAGGTGAACATATTTGGGTAAGGGTAAAGAGGTTTTTTTGGGATTTATGGTTTTGGGAAAAAAGGGATATGACAGGGTGGATAGGGGGCAATGTGGAATTTGCAGGTGTATGGAAAAGGAGGTGGTTTTCTGAAAGCAGTGAAAGAGCTTTATGGGGATAGTGAGGCTCAGGTTAGAGTGTGTAGGAGAGGGGGAGGTTTTTTCCCCCGAAAAATAGGCCTTAGAAAAGGGGGGTTTTGATATCCTTGTGGGTTTTTAATATATTTATAAGGGGTGGGGTTGTAAAAAAAAGGAATGCGAGGTCTTGCAAGGGTGTGGGGTTAAAAGACAAAATTTAAAAACAAAGTGGGAGTTGTCACAGTTGCTTTTCTGATGACACTGTGCTTTGGGAGATTCTGAAGAGAAGTTGCAGGGTTGGTGGATGAATTTGGTAAAGGGGATGAAAAAAAAATTTAAATGAATATGGAAAGAGAAAAGGGGATGAGGATAACAAAAAGATTAGGTGATGAAAGTTGGATTCAGACTGGAGGGAGGGGTATGGAGGAGGCGAATGTAGTCGATTTTGGGAGTGGACATGTCAGCAGATGGGTCTATGAAGGATGATGAATCATAGAATTGATGAGGGAAAGGGTGGGGGGTGCACTTGGAGTCTGTGGAGAAAAAGAAATTTGTCCAGGAAGAAAAGGGGGAATGTATGAGAATGTTATACCCTCTTATATGGGTTGAAGCATGGGTGATGAACATTGAAACGAGGAGAAGGTGGAGGCAGTGGAGATTTTGTCTGAGGTCAGTGTGTAGTGTGAATATAATGCAGAGATTTCAGAGTTTGGTTAGGAGGAGGTGGGGGATTCCCAAAAACTTTTTCCAGAGGGCTGAGGAGGGGTTGTTGAGGTGGTTCGGACATGTAAAAGAATGGACAAACAGAATGACCGAGAGTGTATAAATCTGTAGTGGGGGGGAAGGGGGGGTGGGGTGGCCCTAGGAAGGTTGGGGGGAGGGGGAAAAAGGGGGTTTTGTGTGCAGGGCATTGTTTTAAGCAATCATGCATGAGTTATTTGATGGGAGTAAATGGAGACAAAGGGTTTTTTAATATGCGTGCTGTTGGAGTGTGAGCAAAGTATCTTTTTGAAGGGATTCGGGGAACCGGGCAGGCCGGATTAGTCCTGGAGAGGGAAGAAGTGTCTGCACTCTGAAGGAGAGGTTTTTTGCTTTTTATAATTAGTGTAGACCCTCTGGCAAGACGTGATGGGTGAATGATGATGAAAGTTTTTTTTTTTTTGGGCCCCCCTGCTTTGGTGGGAATCACCCGATGTATTAAAAAAAAAAAACATAATTAAACATGTATTATATTGACAGCAAGAAAAAAAAAATCATTTAAAAAAAAAACCTACTTAGAAATATGATAAAAAAGTGATTACAAAAATTTCCCAGGGGGCACTTTTTTTTGGTAAGAAAACATTTTTTCCATAATTTTTCAATCTTCCTTTCCTAATCATTTAAAAGGCTGCCCCCCCCATAAAGTTATTTCTATTTTATATGTACTCTGATAACTTAAATTAGGGCCCCTCTTAAACTTAAAATGTGCTGGGTGCAGATAAAATTAAAATCACTAAAGTGTTTTATTAGGGGGCTCTGCCCTGGATTTCCTTAGAAAAAAAAAAAATTAAAAATACGAAAATTGAGTTTTTTTTCCCAAAAAATAGCTGATCTTTCTGGGAACACCTGGTATAATTCTCATCATTATACGATGTTTCTACAAGGAATTATAGTAATTTATAACATATGGGGATGGGGTCTTCATATCATCACAGCGCGGCAAAAATTTTTAATTTTTTTCCGTTTTTTTCTATCAATTTCTTTATTTTTTTTTCTAATCTAATACAAATTCACCATTTGATATCATAGGAGAGTGGGAGGGGCTAATATGGTCTGAGAACCAATCAGGACCTTTCTGATAAGAAGTGCTGACAAGGCATAAATTTCGTTGTGCTGGCCAAAAACAAACAAATTTTCATTCTTAGCTAATATCAATAATAATGTTTATTTACTTACTCAAGTGATCTATTATGAAAAAGGCGACATATTAACCCTCTGAAACTCGTTTCAGGGTCCAAGAATTTAAAAAAAAAAAAAAAAAACTTGGGAAAAAATAGAGAATCTTTTTTGTCATAACGCCACAAAAATGATAAATTTGATCGACAACTAACGAATTATGCTTTCTGAAGTTAGCGTTCGGAATTACTCATCGGCATTTTTCCCAGGCCCTATTTTCGGCAAATTCCAATGTTTCAGTCTCCTAAAATTATAGCTATTTTGCTAATCTCTATTTGTCTATGGATTAGTATAAGAAACCTATTTACCAATTTCAACTACCCAAAAAAGTGATGAAAAAAGGGAATTTGGCCAATTTCCCCAAATTTAAAAATGATTAAAATTTCAGAATAAACAAGGAGACATTCCCGGGCCTAAAATAACATCTTTCTGTTCATTAGTCATGTCTCCCGGCCCCTCTTACATTCTTTTTGGTTTCCATTTTTAATTTTTTTCTCAAAAAATAGAAGATTTACTGTTATGTATACTACTGCATCATTGTAAAGATGGTATAAATAAATCAGCACACTTGTGCAAGAATATTAGACTCTCCAGTTGATTTTATTGGCATGGTGTGATTTGTTTTCTCTTTAACATCGGCCAAAATCGAACATTTTAAATACTTTGCGCTCAATTTCAAGGTACTTGTCATTGTGAAACCAGTCAAAATTATCTCTTTTCTGTAATATATCATCTATTCTATAAAATGAGACTAAGAAAACGAGAATACAAGCGTAAATACCATACGAAAATAGACGGCAAAGTCGCTGTTTTAAACCAAAAACACAGTCAGAGTTTTTTCCCCTCATTATGCACTGTTTTGTGCAGGAATTTTTTTATACTGTGCACACTGACCGCACAGACCCATTCTATCACATCTAGGCCTAACAGCCTGTTTCTGCTTGATTTGAGGGCGCTAGAATTTAGGCATACTAGTACGACCATAACCCTAGGGCGTAAGCCGTACTAGTACGACCGAAACCCTGAAAGGGTTAATAGCATAGAAACATGAAAAACACATCTGAATAAATATTATGTGGCATAATATGACGGTCTATGGCCAAGTAGTGGAATGGTGGAGATCGCCCATAAGGGTTATTTTCCCATTCTCACATCGCTATTATGAGAGAAAACTGATCTAGTCGATGGTAAACTGTAGTAGACACTCATAGATGATGAAAACAGTGGAAAAAATACAAGTATTTTTTCGGGAAAAAAAAAAATTCTCTGATTACTTGGGCTGCCACACGTTTCAGCCATTATCTCAGAAGTAAGTTATTTACCTATTTAGTCAAGGACCATCATTATTATTGAACGAATTGACGTGATTTTCACAACAAACATAGAAGAATGATTGCTTTACCAGATGGAATGTACTTTTTTGAAGTTCAGTATACCTTCATTTAGCACAGTAGTTACGTTCCTGAAAATGTCGTGTTAGATAAATTCGTATTAGATAATTAAAAGAACTTATGGGAAAAATAGGGTTACGTTCCTGGGAGTCCCGAAAAAGCCAAACAAGTTTTTTTTTAGACCAACAGATCTTGCAAAAATTGAAGGTGAATATGTAATTGTAGCTCATTATCATGATATATTACTGCTTAAGACTACAAATGCAATAGAAATAATAGTACAGTGGTCCCTCGGTTTTCGTGCATCTCCAAACTCGAACATTTATTTTCGTAAGTGCTGTTGCAAGTGTATTTTTGTGGGTCTGAAATAGACTAACCTATGTGACCTTATTTCTTAAGGAAGTAAATTCGTTCGGTAATGGCACTTGAGCAGCATTCTGGAACAAATTTTCGGCAAAAACCGAGGGACCACTGTATTTCTTACCTTAACCCTTTGACTGTCGCAACCCTCAATCCTGAGTGCTCTCCTGTTGTCGCAAAATTTAAAAAAAAAAAAAAATATGAAATGATAGAAAATCGTTTCTCGATGGTAAAGACACCAAAAGTTTGAAAATTGATTGAAAACTCACGGAATTACGCTCTCGCGAAGTTTTTGATCTCAGCAATATATACGCATCGGCAATTTTGCTGACTTTGAGCCCTATTTTCGGTAAATTCCATCGTTCCAGTTGACCCAACTCATAGATATTTCTTTAGAACTCTATTTGTTATATCGATTGAGCACAAGAAACCACCAATTTATTGATTTCAACTACCCAATAAAGTGAACAGAAATTGGCAATTTGGCTAATTTCATGCAAAATAAAAAAGTTGTCAATTTCAAAATAGGGTCCAGAATAAACAATGCAGACATTCCTGGCACTAAAATAAGATGTTATCTGTTCATTAGTCATGTCTTTCGTCCCCTCTTATATTACTTTTACTTTCTATTTTGATTTTTTTTTCACATAAAAATAGAAGATTTACCGTTATGCAAACTATTGCATTATTATAAAAATGGTATAAATAATATCAGTGCACTTGTGAAAGAATATTAGACTCATCAATTGATGTGTATTGGACGCTTGGCATGATTTGTTTACTCTTGAACATTTGCAAATATCAAACATTTCCCCTACTTTGAGCTCAATTTCAAGGTCGTTTTCATCATAAAACTAATCACAATCATCCTCATCCATATTTCTGTAGAATGTTGTACATTCTATCAAATGAGACTATAAAAAAGAGAATACAACCATAAATTCTATACGAAAATACACCTCAAAGTCGGCGTTTTAATCCAAAAAAATGGTCAGAGTTTTTTTTCTTTCATTATGTACTGCGTGCTGCAGGATTTTTTTTATACTGCGCACACTAACCACACAGACCCATTCTCTCATATGTGGGCCTACCAGCTTTCTCCCGTTTGATTTGAAGCCGCTAGAATTTAGGCGTATAGATACGTCCGAAACAGTGGCTCGTAAGACGTATATATACGACCGAAACAGTCAAAGGGTTAAATTGTGGGTAATGATGTTTGTGGATGGTTGTGAAGAGAGTGGATATGGATGGTGTGGCCCTACTGGGCTGAGGTGGATGGTTGTTGGTTGTCGGCAGAAGTGGATGGTAGAGGTTCTGGTACTAAAGTCGATGGTTGTATTGGAGTTTGCATAAATGCTGTAATAGATCTCTGGGCTTTTTTACCCTGCAGTACATTATACAGCTGATGGTAAGACATCATCAGCTGGTCTAGACCCAGTTTCAAAGCACTGCTTCTAGATTTGTTATTGTATAATTATACTATTACCATCAATAAATAATATCTACCTATCATATTTATTCCAGGATAATATTAGGTATAACATAAATAATGTAGAAGCTTGATATAGATGCATAAATTAATAAAAACTGACATATAGGTATTGAAGGGTGGGCAGGGCTGAGAGGGAGAAGAAGGAGCAGTCTCTCAGTTGCTCATGGACCATCATGGTATGAGGACGTGTTAGCTCACGGCACTATAAAGTATTGTAAAATAATACTATTACTATCAGTATAGGTTATCTACCTATCATATTTATTCCAGAATAATATTAGGTATAACATAAATATCGTAGAAGCATGATAAGATGTATAAATTAATAAAAACTGATATTAAATAGATTTATTGAAGGGTAGGCGGGGCTATGAGGGAGACAGCGCTAGCAGTCTCTCAGAGTTAGTTACTCATAGACCACCATGGCGTGTTGAGGTCTGAGCTCACTGCACTAAAATATTGTATAATAATACTTATTATTACTATCAATAAGTTATCTACCTATCATATTTATTCCAGAATAATATTAGGTATAATATAAATAACGTAGCAGCATGATAAAGGCGCCCAAATTAATAAAAATATGACATGGAGAGATAATGAATGTTGGAGGGTGGGCCCAGCATCAGCCCGTAAACAAAGCCAGCCTGCCCCACACACAAGCCAGGGTACTTCCCCACACACCAGCCAGGATACTTTTCCACACACCAGCCAAGGTACTTCCCCACACACCAGCCAGGGTACTTCCCCACACACCAGCCAGGATACTTCCCGACACACCAGCCAGGATACTTCCCCACACACCAGCCAGGGTACTTCCCCACACACCAGCCAGGGTACTTCCCCACACACCAGCCAGGGTACTTCCCCACACACCAGCCAGGGTACTTCCCACACACCAGCCAGGGTACTTCCCCACACACCAGCCAGGGTACTTCCCCACACACCAGCCAGGTACTTCCCCACACACATGATTTGATTTGAGTGGGACTTGCGCATGAGTGAATAGAATTATCGAAGCTTATTGCTTGGGCAGCATTGAAAATTTGGTTGGGCAAATATTGTTAGTGGGATGGTTTGTGAAGGACCTGCGGGCTCAATTTTTTTTTTCCCTCCTGCGAACTGTGTAATATCATTTTTACGTTGTGTTAGATAATAATGTGCCGCAATTCTTCAATCATGCAATACCCATAACGTGCAACACAATCTCGTGCTAAATGACGGTCTACTGTATCTCAAATATTTTCAGATTTGTGTGGGATAAAAGTCCGATATTTTGCTAAATGTCAAGCAACCTACAAACTGTATTTTTTTTTTAGAATGAAGATAAGCTTTATTACAGAATTAGTACATTACAAACGATGGACTTAGAAGTGTTGCATCAGCAGAAAGTGTCAAAACCACTTTTCCAACTACCACTTTGGAGGAGCTTACTCCTAAGTATATTTTTTAGTAATTTTCAGTAAATCTTGCGTGGTTCATTTGCTTTTTGGCCAATTTTATTGAAACTTCGTCATAGGATGGTCGATATAAGCTTCTAATAGTACACCAAGAATGAACACAATCGGTCAACGAATAAAGACGTTGATGCAAAGTCGTTAAGCACCTCCTTAGTCTCGAAGATGCCATATTAACCCTTTCACTGTCGGTGCTGTATAGGTACGGCTTATGAGACAGTGTTGGTAACGTATTATTTCACCAAAATTCTTGCGGCTTCAGATATAGCAGAAGAAAGCTGGTAGAGCTACATGTGAGAGAATGGGTCAGTGTGCACACCATATAAAAAAAAATCCTGCAGGATGCAGTGCATGAGGGAAAAAAACTATGATTGTGTTTTTGGCGTAAAACAGGAACTTTGCAGTGTATTTTCATATGGTTTTCATGGTTGTATTCTTGGTCTCATTTGATAGCATGGTAGATGTAGAGATAGAGATGATTTTGATTGGTTTTAGGAAGGAAAATAGCATGAACTAGTTGCATATTCAGTTTTCTTGTACAGTAGGGCCCCGCTTTTTGGCGTTTCGTCTTTCGGCGTTCCATTCATGCGGCGAGTTCAAATTATGACCAAAACTTTTGTATACAGCGAGCGTCTTTCAGATAGGCGCGCGCCACTCGGTTTGTTTACATTTTCCATGAGCACATCTCTCTATTATGTAATCATCACTCTTGGGCACATTAAATGTCCAATTTTACGTCAATATAGACATTTTCATTAATCCATCTATGATATATTCTTCAAAATTATATGAGAAACACGTTACATAGCATATAAACATGCTGTTTATATGCTATGTTTATATGCTATCTAGGTGTGGTTGCCGGGCGGAGGGAAAACATTACGTAATACTAATAATAATCACTCTTGCGCACATTAAATGTCTTATTTTACGTTAATATAGACATTTTCATTAATCCATCTATGATTTTTTCTTCAGAATTATATAAGAAACATGTTACATAGCATATAAACATGCTGTTTATATGCTATGGTGTTGCCGGGCGGAAGGAAAACATTACGTAATATTAATAATAATCACTCTTGCGCACATTAAATGTCTTATTTTACGTTAATATAGACATTTTTATTAATCCATCTATGATTTTTTCTTCAAAATTATATAAGAAACATGTTACATAGCATATAAACATGCTGTTTATATGCTATGGTGTTGCCGGGCAGAGGGAAAACATTACGTAATATTAATAATAATCACTCTTGAGCACATTAAATGTCTTATTTTACGTTAATATAGACATTTTCATTAATTCATCTATGATATTTTCTTCAAAATAATTTAAAAAAACGCGTTACATAGCATATAAACATGATACATATACCCACAGAATAAAAATTGACAAATACGATATTTGTTTACCAAACGACTTTGTAGAAGTCAGATGAATTACGTTTTCTCTAGTCAAACATTGAGGGATAACTGTAGAAAAATATTCCTTTCATATGCCTTCACTCTATATATAGTTATTCACGACCCTTGTGGGTTTAGCACTTCTTTTTTATTATGATAATAATAATGGTAATACTATCATTAACTCTAAAAAATAGTGTGTTGCATGAGAATGGGAGTGTTGCTGTTTGTTTATTTTGTACTAACTTGTACACAATGTAAGAGTATTTGTATTGTGAGGTAATTATTATTATAATACAAAAAATTATTTTGAGGTAAAAGTCTCACAAACTCTTACAAACGTATGTGAATGAACTAAAAGTGGACACGTATTAATTGCATTCATTTCGCCTGACCGAGTGATCGCCCTCTACCTGTTCAGTTTGTTTTTTTACCTTGTCTGAACTCCGTATCTTGTTCTCTCTCTTGTTTACTCTTTCGTTTACTAGTTGGCTCTCATTGACTTTGGCGTCTAAACTTAGTTGTGATAAAAAGAAGAGTCGTAAGCCTCTTACTTTAAGTGCCAAGTTAGAAATGATTAAACTCAGTGAACTGACTTTTTTGGGTTATCCTGGGTTCTCTACACATATTTGCTATGTATGATAATCTATGTAACTGTATTTGTGCATACCTGAATGAACTTACTAACAAGGTATATGTTGATCGCTGAGATAGCCATCAAATACAGTTACATATAGCAGTATATGTGTAGAGAACCCAGGATAACCCAAGAGTGTACTCACCTAATTGTGGTTGCAGGAGTCGAGACTTAGCTCCTGGCCCCGCCTCTTCACTGACCGCTACTAGGTCCTCTCTCTCCCTGCTCCACGATCTTTATCATACCTCATCTTAAAGCTATATATGGTTCCTGCGTCCACTACATCACTTGCCAGACTATTACACTTCCTGACTACTCTATGGCTGAAGAAATGCTTCCTAACATCCCTTTGACTCATCTGAGTCTTCAACTAACACTCTTGCTAGGAGCTAGTGCTGCTGGGGATTGCAAGTTAAAACCTATGATAATTTATCACTCAGAAAATCCTAAGGCCCTAAAGAACTATGCAAAAGGTAGCCTCCCTCTTTATTATAAATCCAATTCAAAAGCTTGGATGACTACTGATCTTTTCATAAATTGGTTCACAGACTATTTTAAGCCAATGTTAATACTTTAAGGTAAGTAATAAATGTACTCTGTGTGTATCTTACTTTTTATTGTGTTTTTTAATGCCTAGTGCTATTGCTAACTTAATATAAGTTAATGTAAGCTTGTTGTCTGGCATTTATATGCATTTAGAAGTGGAAAAAAATGGCGTTCTTCTTTTCGGCGATGTCTGCTTTTAGACACTAGCCTGGAACCTAACCTGCCGTACAAGTGGGGCCCTACTGTATTCACTGTAACTCACATAATGACCATATGTAAAATTACACCACTGTTATTGCCTTATTAATCTTAAGTTAGTCTTAAGTTTGCCCAAAATGCTCTGCATATAAAGGGGTTTTGGCATGTTCACCAAATTATTACACTCCTTTGTACAAATATGTATCATGCTAAAATAAACTTGTTATTGTTAAAGTAGTAGAAATGTTCAATTTTGGCCATTGTTCAAGAGTAAACAAATCAACTGGTGGGTCAAACATGCATTCACAAATGCCCTGATGTTATTTGTACAATTATTACAATAATGCATAACATAAATATGCTGTTTTGTGGTGTGAATAAAAATTCTTTGTGAATAAAAAAATCATAATGGAATTTATGTGTAAAGCCTGGAAAGGTAACTAATGAGCAGAGGAAATGTTATTTTAGTGCCAGGAATGTCTGCATTGTTGATTCTGGATCCTGTTTTAAAATTGGAATATTTTGAAATTTGTGTGAAATTTGCCAAATTACCAATTTCTGATCACTTTTTTAGGTGGTTGAAATAGTTGATTGGGAATTTTTTGTGCTCAGTCTTTAAATAAATGGAAGGAATACTAGCAAAATAACAAATAATTTGGTCAACTAGAACAATGTAATTGACCTAAAATAGGACTCAACTTGGGCAAAATCACCTATGTGTAAATATTGCTGAAACAGTAAAATTTGCAACTGGGTCATTTTGTCAGTTTTCCGTCAAGTTTTGTACTTTTTGTTTTATTACCTTCAGAAAAAGATTCTCTACCATTTCTATAAGAAAAAATATCAACAAATTTTTTGGAAAATTCTTGGATGGCATGGACAAGTTTCAAATCAGGGTCTGGACCCTCAATGGGTTAACCCTTTCAGGGTCCAAGGCCATTTTTGGAAGGGGTGCACCAGTGTCCAAGAATTTAAAAAAAAAAAAAAAATCTTATTTTTTTTATGACATGGTAGAGAATGTTTTTCTGAAGGTAATGAAACAAAAAATACGAAATTTGATTGAAAATTGACGAAATTATGCTCTCGCGAATTTTGATGTATCAGCGATATATACGCATTTGCAATTTTGCCGACTTTGTCTCCCATTTAAGGCCAATTATATTATTCCAGTCGACGAAGTTCTTAGCTATTTCACTAGTATTACTTCTATTCTATCGCTTGAGCACAAGAAATCGCCCAGTCAACTGTTCCAACTACAAAATAAAGTGATTGGAAATTGGTAATTTAGCCAATTTAACTCAAAGTTCAAAATATTCCAATTTCAAAATAGGGTGCAGAATAAACAATGCAGATATTCCTGGCAATAAACTAACATTTCCACTGTTCATTAGTTACATTTTCAGTCTTTACAAATGAATTCCATTTTGATTTTTTATTCACATAATGAATTTTTATTCAAACCAAAAAATGGAAGATTTACTGTTATGCAATGTTGTAATAATAGTACAAATAATATCACCACTTTTGTGAACGTTTATTAGACCCACCAGCTGGTGCGTATTAGACGTGTGAGGTCATTTGTTTACTCTTGAACTTTGGCAAAAATTTAACATTTCCGCTATTTTGAGCTCAGTTTCAAGCCATTTGCAATACAAAAACCAATCAAAATCATATCTATATCTGTAATATATCTTCCATTCTATCAAATGAGACCAAGAAATTGCAAATACAACTAAAAAAGTATACGAAAAAACACTGCAAAGTCGCTGTTTTAATAAAAAAATACTTTTTCAGTTTTTTTTTCTCATTATGCACTGTGTGCTGCAGGATTTGTTTTATGTGGTGCACACTTACCGCAAAGATGTACTCTCTCATATCTTGGCCCAAATTTACCGCTCAAAGCTTATCTGAGTGAGCTGATCTCATGACTTAGAACTACGGTTTGGACCCAGAACTCAAAGCCGTAGAACTACGGCACGGACCCTGAAAGGGTTAAACATAATGACAATGAACAACATTTACATTATCTTTATTACAGTTGACCCCCGAGTTTCAGCGACATTGTGCTTTGTGAATAACACCTTTCAGCACCTTTTTTCTCCTAAAAATAGACTCACGATTCATGATTTTATTCGAGAGAAACAAAACAGAATTCAAGAAAGAACACACCAGCCAGGGTACTTCCCCTCACCAGCCAGGGTACTTCCCCTCACCAGCCAGGGTACTTCCCCACACAAACCAGCTAGAGTACTTCCCCACACACAGGATTTGATTTGAGTGGGACTTTCGCATGAGTGAATAGAATTATTGAAGCTTATTGCTTGGGGAGCATTGAAAATTGGGTTGGGCAAATATTCTGTTAGTGGGATGGTTTGTGAAAGACCTACCTAGTATGGGCCAATAGGTCTGCTGCAGTGTTCCTGCTTTCTTATGTTCTTATGTACACCAGCCAGGGTACTTCCCCACACCAGCCAGGGTACTTTCCCACACACCAGCCAGGGTACTTCCCCACACACCAGCCAGAGTACTTTCCCACACAAACCAGCCAGGGTACTTTCCCACACACACGATTTGATTTGAGTGGGACTTGTGCATGAGTGAATAGAATTATCGAAGCTTATTGCTTGGGGAGCATTGAAAATTAAGTTGGGCAAATATTCTGTTAATGTTTTTTTTTGTGAAGGACCTGGATCTGTTTGTGACTTCATAATGCCCACTGTGTGGGCGAAACGTTGTCAATAAAGGATCACATTATACTGCAGTGTTACTGCTCTCTTATGTTCTTATGTACACCAGCCAGGGTACTTCCCCACACACACGATTAGATTTGAGTGGGACTTGCGCATGAGTGAATAGAATTATCAAAGCTTATTGCTTGGGGAGCATTGAAAATTGGGTTGGGCAAATGTTCTGTTAATGAGATGATTTGTGAAGGATGTTCCTAGTATGGGCCAACAGGTCTGCTGCAGCGTTCCTGCTTTCTTATGTTCCATACACCAACAAGTCTTCAATAAAGGTAAGTGTGATATTATTGTTTTATGCTTGATGTCTCATTGTTTTCTGTATGCACTGTAAATCTATATTTAATGTAAAAAAAAGATATTTTTTGTTAATTCTTAGGGTCTGGAACGGATTAGTTGGATTTCCATTATTTCTTATGGGGAAAATGGATTCGCCAATTGGTAATTTCGCCTTTCAGTGGACTCATTGGAACGGATTAATCATGAAACTCGGGGGTCCACTGTATTATTATTATTGTAAGATTTGGAGACAAAAAAAAAAGAAAAAAAGAAAGGTTTGGCATTTTTGAGGGGGTCCAAGGAACGTAACCCTGTTTTCTGCATAAGTTCCTTAGTTTATCTAACATGGATTCATCTAACATCCTGCATTTTCAGGAATGTACCTATCATGCTATATAGGGATCTACTGTGTTTTGTTCTACTTTCTGGTCCAATACAGAAGCTTTAATCCAAACACTGAAATCTTTTCTGTGTCTGTAATAACATTAATGTTTTTCCCTTGCAGTTCTCTGTTCAGTGTATTCACATAAAAAAAAATCTTTATTTACTACAAGTACATATACATGGTATACAGGCCTAGCTGACATCAATGACATACTACTATATAGAAAGTCCCTTGTTATGCTGAGCATTTCGGGCAAATTAGGTCAGTTTTGTCCTAGGATGTGTTACACTTCCAAGTCTTTAAACAACTTCAATTTCCTTTATAGTTTAGAGCATAACAATTTTTAGAGAGTTTGAGGGATAATAATAAAGATCATTAAAACTTTCTTTAATGAATTAGTGTATTAGCTTATAACAGACATAAGACATACCTATTGCTAGTTCTACTGCAAGGGCGTAGATAATGTCTTAAAAGATTACAGAGAAATATCTAGCTATAGGCAATTAACAGAATAGACCAGCTTTAAGAAGGTGAACAGCCAGTAAGTTAATAAGACCAGAGCAGGAGTATTGACCCAGTGACTGGTATCTGCCACTGACTACCGCGCTGTAGTGACCGTGGAGGTTAGGTAGGTCACATGACTTTAAACATGCATTGACACAGAAGGGGAGAAGGGGGTGTCAAACAACCGTACAGAGTTGTTACTCTTAACTATAAAATTCTCCGATACACAGACCGGTAACCTAAAGTAACATAGAAGTACTTACAAAATGTGGCCACAATATAAATATACAAACAAAGGTTAATAATACAAGGACATTCATTTCCAATTTAGCTATTAAAGGAAATGAACGCAATGTACTATTAAAGAAAATGGGTAAACCAGCAAGGTAAGGAAGTAGAGGCGTAACACCCCGGCCCACAATATAATATTTCGACGTCTCAGGCGTATGAGCATGGAATGAATATCATTGATAGAAGGAATGTCTCAGGGTGAGGGAGAAGACATATCTTTCTCCGAGCATCTTATCAGCCCACTTCCTAGATCAGAATCAGATAAGCTTCTATTCTGTGAAGAAATTATACAGTTAGAGAAGCCATTAAGAGCGAGACAATGCATCTGCTATTACATTACTGGATCCTTTTATATGAGAAATAGAAATTCTGTAGGGTTGGATCGAGTTTATAAAAGTAAGTGGATTATGATCAGAAAAAATGTTCACCACATGAGGAGAATAACCAAGATATACGTCAAAATGCTCCAAAGAAAGACTAATGCTAGGGCTTCCTTTTCTACAGTATAATAGGATCTTTGATATTCCTTTAATTTATATGAATAATAACATACTGGATGCAGAATATCCCCTTGTTGCGAAGGTTGTAGTAACACAGCGCCAATGGCAGAGTCACTGGCATCCACATGTAGAGTAAAAGGAATGTTGAAATCAGGACTTCGTAATATCGGAGCTGAGCAAAGAAAACGTTTTAGGCGATTGAAGGCTAAATTACAGCTGTCATCCCAGTTGAACTTATGTTTAGGACTTGTTAGTTTAGTGAGAGGAGAGGCTACTTGTGCTAAGTTTGGGCAAAATCTTCGATAATAAGTAGCCATCCCTAAAATCCTTTGGAGGGCTTTTCTATCTTGGGGCTGAGGAAAATTTAAAATGGCTTTGACTTTTAATTCGTCTGGGGCGACTTGTCCTTGCCCAATCTTAAACCCCAGGTATTTAATCTGGGCCTTACCAAAGTCGCATTTTTGCAAATTTACTGTGAAGTTATACTTTTGTAAGGCTTTTAATAGTTCTTCCAACCTTTCCAAATGGGATTTCCAATCTAGACCAAAAACCACAAGATCATCCAAGTATGCCTCCACACCTTCTAAAGGTTGGACTAAAATATTCATAATTCTTTGGAACGTAGATGCAGCGTTACATAAGCCGAAAGGCATAACTTTATATGTATATAAACCATTTTTAGCCACAAAGCCTGAAACCTCTTGAGCCCTAGGGGTTAATGGAACTTGGTAATACCCTCTTAGTAAGTCTAATATGGTTACAAAGGTGGCCCCGGCCACAGTATCAATAAGGTCATCAATTCGGGGTAATAGGAATCCATCCGGCTTGGTGATAGCATTGACCTTACGATAATCTGTACACAATCTCACTGTACCATCTGGCTTGGGGACTAATAAACAGGGAGAGGCCCAAGGTGTCCAACTTGGTTCTATCAAATTGTATTTTAATAAGGTGGCTATTTCTTGTTGAATTAATTCTTGTTTAGCAGGAGAGACCCTATATGGGGATTGCTTTATGGGAAGATCCTGCAATAGTTCGATATCATGGAAGCCCAACTTACAAGATTTAGGCACATCAGAGAATATAGATTTGTATTTAAAGATCAAATCTTTTATTTGTGATTTATGAACAGAGGGAAGAACATCTAGAAAATTATCCAACCGTTTTAAAATTTCTGAATTATTGAGCCTAAATTCTCTTAAGTCTCCTGGTGTATTATTTAGAAGTTCAGAGGCTGGAGGTTGAGTAGCAGTGATAGCAGTAGGAAGAGGGTTAACTTCATACTTTTTTAAATTATTTATGTGATAACTCTTAATTTTCTTTCTATGTCCTGGTTCACGCACTAGATAATTTACCTCGTTTATCTTACGTATTATCTCGTAAGGTCCTAGATAACAAGGATTTAAAGAATGTCTAGGAACAAAGTTTTTTACTAAAACTAATTCCTGGGGTTGAAAGGAACGAGGTTTTGACCTCTGATCATACAATTTTTTCATTTTAGCTTGAGCTTGGGTCAGGTTCACTGCAGCCAAGTTTTTCAATTGTGCTAGGTGTTCCCTCAATAACGGAGGGTCTAATGGAGAAAGAGGCTCTTTCTTACCTATCCACGAATCTCTTAATATAGCTAGAGGTCCCCGCACTTGGTGGCCGAAAATCATCTCAAAGGGAGAGTGTTTCGTACTATCTTGTTCAGCTTCTCTTAGGGCAAAGAGAAGGAAGGGTAAACCTTCATCCCAATCTCTTAAATATTGTTCACAATACGCCTGTAGAGTAGTTTTAAGGGTTTGATGAAACCTTTCTAATACGCCTTGAGATTGGGGATGATAGGTTGTGGATAGTATCTGTTTTACTCCTAATCTTGACATAGCTTCTTCGATGTGAAATTTGAGCCTTGATCCGATTGAATCTCATGGGGAAGGCCTACTTGTGCAAAGAAACATATCAAGGTGCGTACTATGTTTCTAGCGTTAATTTTCGACATTGGAATGGCCTCGGGATACCTGGTGGCCATATCCATAATAGTAAAGATGTACTGATTTCCCCTTTTTGTGCGGGGCAAAGGTCCCACACAGTCTATAACTAATCTGTCAAAAGGTTCCTCAGGAGTTTTTATAGGAACTAGAGGAGCTTTTGCCGGATTGTGGGCTGTTGTGCCTATCAATTGACAAACATGGCATTTCTGTACCTGATCAGCAATATATATTTTCATCAGGGGCTAATAAAAATATTTCCGAATTTTCTTCTCTATTTTACGAATTCCCAAATGTCCGCCGAAAGGGTTATGGTGCACAAATTCAAATACTAAGGTGTGCAATGAGGAAGGAATTACTAACAATTTTTTTTCAGGAGTAGAATTCTTATCATTTCCTCTTTTCCAGAGAAATCCTTCTTCGTCATAAAAGAAAGGCTCAGCTTTAGTACTATTTATTAGATCTATATCGCTTTTTAGAGCTTTAATAAATTCCTCTTTACTACACTTGCTTACTAGGTCCGAAGGGAGCGGTAGAACACTTTTATTCAAGTCTGAGGTTCCCGCTTGAACTGTTTCACTAAATAGAAAGTTCAAACCTAAATCTCCTGCTTCTTCTGAAAGCTCTGGATCTAACACCTGTTTGGGGTGTTTAGCCATGGCCCTCGTGATCACATTAAGGGGAAATAAATCTAATCCAGTCTCAGATGCTTCCAAAGCATAATATATATTGCAGGGATTGTCCAATACTAGGGGTTCTTTGGGTATTCCTAATTGATCAATTTCATTCCTGATCAATAAATCTACACCCGAAATTGGAAAAGGCTTATCCGAAACTCCTACGTTAATCCAGCCAATGTATTCTGGAAGTTCCACATAAATCTTTATAAGAAGGACTTTCAATATAGCACCCCCATATGCCTCTAATAAAACTTCTAGTTGGGGTGCACCCTTATCCGGTAACTTCACAATGTCTGATCTTACCAGAGAGAGATAGCTACCAGTATCTCTGAAGGTTGTGACGTCCACTAGAGTCTCTTTACTGGTTCCAACTTTCCTTTCGCGAAGTAAGGTTTCATAGCCGTTCTGATTTTTTCTTCAGGAGTTAGAACCTGATGGAGTCATCTGTAAGATGGGTCAGCGGACGAAGCCTGTAGAGGTAAAAAATCATCGTCCTTAGTTTTTTGCTTTTGAGAATTAATTACCTGAGTGGGATATTTTACTCTCTGAGAGTATGTATCATCTCCCTCTTTTAGCCAACACTGGAACTGTCTATGACCTAACCTATTACAAAAGGTACAGCAAGGGATTTGTTCCTTTTGGTATTGTCTGGACAAGGACCCATTAGCAGTTTGTTTCTTTCCCGTTACAGGGACTTTCACATAATCTTTCACCGGCACCTTCCTAGAAGACAATAAAAAAAAAAATTAATTAAAGTGTTCAGTCTACATATTCCCAGTGCACAATTAACTTTTATTGCCACATTAGTCACTTCTGCAACTTACTTTATTGTTCTCCAGTGACTGATTTCTGCAATTATTCTACATAGTATTTTGTGCTCTATTTTAATTTACTTATTGTCTATTTCTGACAGGTGCTAAAATTAAAAACTGAGTGCAATCTTTTCAGTAATACACTTCCTTTAATTGTGTCAGTATTGCATATTAATTCTTAGTGTCATTTCTTTTAGAAAATTTGTTTTCCAGTATATTTTCAAATTGCATAAAATTACTGTTTGTATTTGTACTTTGCATTGTTTTACATTTTTACTAGTATATTTCTTGATTGAATTAAGAGTGAAGACAGCTCACTTTTACAATTAATTCACATTGCAGTAATATTTCCCATGTCATTGCATTTTCAATGTATCTCCTTATTTTATACAGTGTAATTCAGTGAGTTGTCAATTCTCATACAGTGTACGTAAACATTTTAATTACTTGTAATGTCTGCAATATTTTTTAATTTAACGAGGTATCATATTAGGGGGCAGTAGCCTGTATTGTGTAATATTTTTGTAATCAATATTACCCACCGTACTACCTCTCTTTATTCTCAGCTTGTGATTTGTGATTAGGTGTAAGATCTTGTCTGTACAATCCATTATTGTACCATATTATTAATACTGTGAGTCTTACATGAGCTATCATCACGGGCAAACATGGCAACTGTCACAGACGAATATATTTCTGCAGGTGATGACAATGATGATAGATTCCAGATCTTTATAAGTAAACAAAGAAGGAAAAGTGAGAAAGGGCTAGAGCGCCGACGTAGTCAGGCTCACTTGACTCGTAGGCAATGTGAACCTAGACGTCCATGGTGCACACAGGGTGCAAAAAGCCTTTCTTCTAAGGAAGACTGTGTTAAGCTGAACTTCCCTGACAACACCCTGCTGCAGGGTAGGTGTGCATGGCTAATGGCAGCAGTACATGCACATCCGAAGGCGAGAATCCACTTTGGAAAAAACTCACACAACTTTGTGCTTGTGGAACAGAACAAAGAACTGATCAGTGATCTACTTAACACAACCTATGGGGATATTAAGCTGCTTCGCCCTCCATCAGACACGTATCACTTTAAAAAAGGGGTCAGTATCATAATATTTGGATACCCTCTCGACATGGACCCATCCCATTTGACTCTAAGCGAGCATATCATTAAGCCCAAGAGACTTAAAGGAAAATCCCAAATTATTGCCAGTTGGGTTGGCCCTGTGCCCCTCCCCAAAATATCTGGGTGCCTGGCCTACGTTTCCTACCCATCGACGTGTACCTACCCCTCAACGTAGGTGTTACAAATGCCAACACTATGGCCATGTGGCAGTAGCCTGTGGAATACTACATTCTTGGTGTGGTAAGTGTGCTGGGAAACATTCCACTAAAGAATGCACAGTAGGCTTTGACAGCCAAAAGTATAAGTGCATTAACTGTAAAGAAGAAGGGGTTACAGTCTCCCATAAGGACTGCAGTCGGAACCCAAACAACCTTCGACGTAAAAATGACAACAGTCCTTTAATGCCATTTGAGGACGAGGCCATCCAGTCTACCACAACCAGATCTGAGACTGAACCTCTGCAAAGTGTGGACGAGTCCAACCTCCCTGCAAATGATTCTGGTGATACCAAAGTGCCATCACACACACCAATTGTGGAGGAGCTAGCCAACCCTGCTAGCACATGTGGAACTACTGATAGTTTACCACCCATACCTATGCATCCACCTGAATTTTGGGATAAGTATGTCACTCCTCCCAATACACATCTCCAACAGTCAGACGGACGCTACACATGTAACCCCCACGAAGCTGGAGATGAGTCAGATGCACAGGACCCACCCACAATGAATGATGAGGTAGTCATGTCACAGGCACCAACAAAGAGCACTGATTTAACCAAAGTACATGTTAAGGTTATAGGTGTTACAGAAAGAACTAAGTCAGGTGAGCCCTCCTCTGGAGAGGCATTTGATTCGCCTAACCTTCCTCAAATTATAACAAACTTGCAGGAAAAAATGAGCATCTTGAACAGATGCTGACAAGCTTAATAAATATATGTAGTCAAGATGATGCTCCTGAGTGTGTTGATGATGTCAAAAGTGCATCAACAATCTCGGTCCAATTTCAAGCTATTTGTGAGAAAGAAGCCAATGACTCTTGGCTTCAAAAGTTGCCTTGGAACTTGCTGCCAATTTGCCGGAAAATGCTTAGAAATAAAGGTTCTGAAGATAAGCATGTACAAACTATGCTATTTGCTCTTAAGTGTCTGCACACTGTAGGCAAAGCATAATACATGTAGTCTTACCATCTTATGAACAAGAGATTGTAATAACTCACTACAATGGATAGATTACAAATTTTTCATGGAACATTGCTTCTAGTAGGAAGCGGTTGCCTGACTTACATCATATTAGTGCAACCAAGAATATTGATGTCATCTGTTTGCAGGAATGTAGACTGAAAGAAGGAGTACCTCCACCAAAGCTGTCTGGATATGCAGCTTATAACTTAAGGTCAACCAACTGTTGTGTGATGTATGTCAGACAGAACTTGCCACATTCACTCCTTACCCTGCAGAGTCGAGTAAACATGCAGTATCATGGTGTCAGAGTATACGCAGGCGACTTTTCCATAAACATCTTTAACCTTTATGCCCCAGCAAACCAGCTTCGACCTGATGCTTTACCAGATCGCATCAATAGTGAACCTACCCCCATACTTGGAGATTTTAATGCCAGACATAAGAATATTGGTGGGTCTATAACAAACACCAATGGAACTAAACTAGTCAAATTTCTAAATGAGCATGATAATGTTCGTATTGTAGGCACTATTGAGCCCACTCACATATATGGAGGCATACTAGATCTGTGCCTTGGATTTAATACGTCATATACGATGCATGACTCTGTTATAGTTGATGATCTTCTATCTGATCACTTTCCAAGACTCACAACTGTCAATCTTGATCATATCTCAAGCAACCAAGGAGCTAAATACAGAAGGAGGAAACTTATTCTCAACCCAGAACACAGAAAAACTTTATTAACCACTTGGATCAATGGTATAAAGATTATGAGCCCACTGGCACACAAAAATTCAATGATGATCTAGTTACAGCTATTGAGACTGTACTCACAGATCAAGTGGGCAGGAAAAGACAACATAAACCTTCCACTAGAAATGACAATAAAAACCAATGTAAATATTATAATGACCCACAGCTACGCAATCTAACACATGCAGCTAGGAGGATTGGTAAAGCATACCGTGAGTGTAGAACCCCAGACCTTCTCAGAACATTCCAAGCTGCACTAACAAATGCAAGAAATAGAAAGCAAGAACTTAGGCAACAGGAATGGGAACAATTCGTTAATGGATTAAATAGGTCTACCCCTTTAAGTCTGGCATGGAAAGGTATAAATAAAATAACCAGGAAAAAGACTGGCAATGTTGCTCATCCCTTTCCACTTGAAAAAGCAAATGACCTCATAAATGACTGGTCCAAAATCTCCAGGCATGAAAACCTGCCATCTCATATTAGAGAAAACTTAGAGAGTGCTTCTGAAGAAATGTTTGAACTGATTAATTTTATGAGCCAAAATATTGATGAGAGTGATTGCCTCTTCACAGAGTATGAATTAGATAACGCATTAACCAAAGGTCGATCAACTGCTCCTGGAGAGGATGGTATAACCTATGATATTCTCAGAACTTTAAGGCACGTGCCTAATAATCCTTTGTTGGCACGGTATATACCAGTTACATTGAGGGAGTTCTTCCTACTTCCTGGACCAATAGTCTCATTGTGCCCATCCCTAAGCCCCAACAGCCTGATACATTTAGACCGATCTCCTTAACTAGCTGTCTTTGTAAAATTTTTGAAAGAATGATACTTAACAGACTGTACTATAGAATCAGACACCAACTCTCCCCTCCCTCTATGGGTTCATGAAAGGTAAGAGTGTCAGAATTGTATCTCCACCTTTCTCACCTCACACCTCTACTAGTTTTACCACATTTCTTGATCTAAAATCTGCATTTGATATCGCGAACAGAACTGTTATACTACATGAACTAGCCAAAATGAATATTGGTGGTAGCCTACTCTGCTGGATAATAGGATACCTGTCAAACAGAGTATCCTCTGTCCTCTACCAAGGCTTTAGAAGCGAGTCTAAAGAAATGTCCCTAGGTACACCACAGGGAGGAGTTCTCAGTCCCATGCTATTTAATATTCTGATTAATGCCCTCCTAAATGCTCTTCCTGCCTCACCTAAACATATAGCTATAAGCTATGCTGATGACATCATGATCCATACAACAGGGCATAAAAAGATGAGTTCCGTTCTTAATGAAGTTCAAGCAATTTGTAATCGACTAGGCCTCATAATATCTTCCTCTAAAACAAAGATATTAACAAGCAAACGACATCCCCACCCATCTATTTGCAGGGTGAAAACATTAGCTACGTTAAAACTTACAGATATCTTGGTGTAGATGTACCCTTTACCAAATCTACTATACCACAACTAAATAAAAAATGCAAAGATAGACTAAATGCTCTTAAAGCTGTTGCTGGATACAACCCCAACTATGGTGCTAATGTGAGAATCGCGAGAATGATGTACATAGCCTATATTAGGTCCTTAATTGATTATGCTGCTCCCATGTTGATATTAGCTCGAGAAAGTTCTCTCCGACCCTTGGAGTTAATGCAAAATGAAGCTCTCAAGAATTATTCTTGGCTGTCCCAAATCTACAAAGGTTCTTAATATGAGGAAGGAGCTTGGTATTACTAGTATCAGTGATAGGATTATTGAGATTAACACTGTACTTGGTATTAGATTGTTAAGAAATGAACCAGACACTGTCACAATGAATCTTACTAAATGTCTAGAAGTAAATACTCACAGATCTAAATGGATTGTGAAAACATGCAATTACATTAAGTTTTACAACCTGCATGAATTGTATCACTGTAGGCAACAAGAGCATTTCACCCTCCATGGAAGATGTGTTCATTTAATATCACATACCTGCAAGTCCCTCCCAGAAGCTCATTGCTAGTAATCCCTTCCTTAAATCACTTGTTAAAGCAACTGCTCAAGAAGAAATTTATCGCCTAGCTGGTAGTAATAAGTTATCTCAAGTTATGTACACTGATGGATCTAAACAGGAGTCTTCTGGCAGGGCTGCATCTGCTCTGGTTGCCACCTCCTAGTTAAGAACAATAATAATTTTTTGAACTAGGCATAAGAATTAACAACTGGCGTCTACACTGCAAACTGAATTGTTTGCAATCCTTATGGCACTAAAGCTAACTTATGACACTGAGCTTGACTCTATCATTATTACTGATTCTATGTCATCATTGAAGGCTCTTGACTCCTATAATGACTCTAACAGCATGCTCATTGGAGAAGCCAGGTATAGATACTAAAAAATCCGGGACAAAGGAATTAAGTACATTTGCTATGGATTCCGTCACACATTGGATTACTCCTTCATGATAAAGTTGATATGTTAGCCAGAAGAGCACCCATAAGGAGAATGTAGAATATAACTTTGGTATATCTGTGTCTAGCATTAGGAATAATATTAGGAGAGAAATAAATAATGAAAATGATAGCTATAGGAATGCAGTTAGAAGCCTGAGTAGATCTATAACCCACTATGATAACATGAATGTAGATAAGTATGTTTATGGAGCAACTTGCAATGTGAACAGACTGACTGATGTTGTAGTGGCCAGGCTTCGGCTTGGCTACAAGTACTTCTGGCAGTTTGGGAGATACACAGATGATGATCAAACTAAATGCAAATTATGTGATCAGGCATATGGTCACTGTCTTGAACACTATGTGCTGAATTGTCCACTTATTGAGGAATATAGAGATAGACAGTATAATAACCTATGTGACATGTCAAGATATCTTATTAGTGAAGGTAAGATACCACTTATTCTAAGCAAATTTCCTAAATTTGCTTGTAACGAATAAGTGAACTGTAGATATAAATCCAAATTAATTTCCATGAACGTGCCTATCTGTGCTCATGATAATGCGAGCACAGATGGACATGTTTGTGGAGCAACTTGCAATGTGAGCAGACTGACTGATGTTGTAGTGGCCAGGCTTAGGCTTGGCTACAGGTACTTCTGACAGTTTGGGAGACAGATGATGATCAAACTAAATGCAAATTATGTGATCAGGCATATGGTCACTGTCGTGAACACTATGTGCTTAATTGTGCACTTATTGAGGAATATAGAGATAGACAATATAATAACCTATGTGACATGTCAAGATATCTTATTCATGAAATAAGATACCTGCTTGTAACATATAATTGAAATGTAGATATGAACCCAAATGTACAATTGTTAACCCCTTTGGGGCCTAGTGCCTAGGCCTTTTGTGTATCCATATGCTCTTGCGCTACCGTCCACAGGATGGATATGGGGTGCACAATAAACTAGCCACTTCGGTGGCAAAATCTAAATGATAACATCATTCATGATGGCTTCCAAATGCATCACAAGCACTGCCTGGAGATGGTTCATACAGTGGGTATCTTCAATTTTTGGATTCTCATCTCTGTCCAAACCCAAAAAAACACTGACATGATGCAGCATGGCTGCTGTTCCATCAACAGACACAGCAGTACAGTTTTCCCACTTTAAATTAACAATTGGTGTTTTGAAGTATTTATTAACCTTGTTGAAGAGTCAATGCCATGAGCTCTCAACTTGTTTTTTTCACTATTTTATTTTTTTAAATAACTTATGTGGCCTGTGAGACCAAAGTAAGGTCCTTTCTTCCTTCATTCCTTCCTTTATTTCTTCCTTCCTTTCTTACTTCTTTTGTTCCTTCCTTCCTCTCATCTCTTCCTTTCTTCCTTTCTCTCTTTCTTTCTTAATTCCTTCCTCTTCCTTTCCTCCTTCCTTCTTCTTTCCTTCCTTCCTCTCATCTCTTCTTTCCTTCCTCTCATCTCTTCTTTCCTTCCTCTCATCTCTTCTTTCCTTCCTTCCTTCCTTCCTTCCTTACTTTCTTCCTTCCTTCCTTCCTTCTGGTATCCTGGGCATTTCTTTCAGTCACAAACTCCTCAAAACCATGAAATTTATCTTCAGAGACACTTCCATCTGTGTTAGAGCTATCATTGAGGAAGAGAACAGTCCCAGATGCGCCAAGGAGTCAGATAATTCTTACCGCTAGGCATGCTGAACAAGAACTACTGAAATGGCGTTCCCACAATGCACCACTGGTTGCCTGATTTTTTTTATACTGTGCACACTGATCACACAGACCTATTCTCTCACATGTAGGCCTACCAGCTTTCTCCTGGTTGATTTGAGGCCGCTAAAATTTAGGCGTATAGATACGTCTGAAACAGTGGCTCATAAGACGTATATATACGACCGAAACAGTCAAAGGGTTAATAGCATTAACCCTTTCAAGGGAGGAATCCTTGATCTGAAACTTGCTCTCAGGGTCTGAAAATTTAAAAAAAAATTATTATTAACACATCGGCAGTCTCCCACCAAGGCAGGGTGGCCCGAAAAAGAAAAACTTTCACCATCATTCACTCCATCACTGTCTTGCCAGAGGAGCACTTACACTACAGTTATAAAACTGCAACATTAACACCCCTCCTTCAGAGTGTAGGCACTGTACCTCCCATGTCCAGTACTTAAGTCTGGCCTGCCAGTTTCTCTGAATCCTTTCATAAATGTTACCTTGCTCACACTCCAACAGCACGTCAAGTCCTAAAAACCATTTGCCTTGATTCACTTCTATCTAACACACTCACTCATGCTTGCTGGAAGTCCAAGCCCCTCTCACACATAACCTCCTTTACCCTCTCTCTCCAATCTTTCCTAGGCTGACCCCTACCCCGCCTTCCCTCCACTACAGATTTATACACTCTTGAAGTCATTCTATTTTGTTCCACCATCTTTACATGTTCGAACCACTTCAACAACCCCGCCTCAGCCTTCTGGATAATAGTTTTGGTAATCCCGCACCTCCTCGGTCTGGCACTTCTCCCAGTGGTTGTGGTTGGGGGACTGGTTGCTGTTGATGGTCAGGTACAGGTGGGGTACTATACTTTTTTACTATCTGCTTTATGACATTCAGGGTGAATTCTGCATAACAAAGTTGTTTTCCAGTCTTTATTTCATACATATTGAAGGCATTGAGCATTGCAATGTCTACAAGGTTGAAAAATACTTTCATGTACTACTTGCATGTGACTCCTACACACACAGTCAATGAAACCTTTCATCATATGACACTTGTTGACTAGTCACATATTGTTCGCATGGTCGACGATAGCAGCTGGCTTTACAATGTGTTCATTGGTGTCCGTGTTGACTTTGTTTATACCATCTGGTTTCTGTGGACGGTTGACAGCAACGTCACGTCCCTTTTGTCATGCCAGGTGAGTGCCATGATGTCATTGGCATAAAATGTTTGCATTGCACCTTCAGCACTACCTCCTCTGAACCTTGGCATGTCTTCTGTTTCTTCTCACTGTTCCACATATATCAGTGTTGTTCATATGGAGGAAATTAGTGAGCATAGGCTTGTATACCAGTTGTCTGTGAACAATGTATGACCCTTGCCAAGGTATGGCCCCATCATCTTGTGAACAACATGACCATAAATACCCAGTTTCTCCTGGTGTAGACAGTGATATCTTACACTATACCACTCTCACAGTCACACATAACAAACAGTTTTATACCAAAGTGATTACGTTTCCTCGGTATATATTGTTTGAATGACAGTTATCCCTTGAACAGAATCAAGGACTCGTCAACACAATGTTCTTGAAGGGATAAAAATAGGCACTGAATTTCTGCTTCAGATACATAAACACTTCCCGGATTTTGTATAGAAGGTCATTTCTGTTGGGCCTATTCCTGTCTGAGAAGTGCAACATTCGTAGCCACAGAGTGAATCTGTTGTAATGAATGGGGTCACGGAAGACAGGAGTACTGATGAAGTAGTCTGTGGACCAGTACTGTGCTGTATTGTACTTATACGTATGAGGCATAAGCATGACAGTGCCAAGGAATAAATACATTTTGGCTACAGTTGTATCTTTCTATCTGCACAGCCATGACGATTCTGCAACCTCTGTGTTGTCCATTATATAGTGGTAGTAATTATTTGTCTGGCTGACAATCAAGTTCATTATCGGCTCGTCAAAGTATAATTGGAAATAGTCTAACTCTGTAGACTTATTCATGATGGGACATTCTGGGAGGATGCCACTTCCACTGGCATCAAAATTGAAAAGGATGTGCCATGAATGTTGTAC